>JAQGAC010000675.1:0-20581 GCA_034696585.1 Isotomurus maculatus
GTTCCAAAAATATGAAACTGAATATATAAGCGTCAAGCTCTCAAATCTTCACAAATACTTTCATTAATACTTACCCTAGAAGACTTATAGGTTGTGTGAAATGTATTATTCGTGCTTGCTTTGCGGTTTTTATTTCATAACTTAGGTTTATGGTTGCACCATTATTTTACGTTCTCGCAAGCATTTTTTGCGTGAAAAGTCCTACGATATTGAGCTATTAAAATCGTACAATTTCGGATGTCCCTTTGTGAAATATGAGTTAAGTGTAGAAATATTTTTATCTCAGTGTGTTGTGTGAAAGGAGAGCAAAAAATTTAGCAGAGCGTGGTTTCGATCCACGGACCTCTGGGTTATGGGCCCAGCACGCTTCCACTGCGCCACTCTGCTAGTTGGTGAGTGGAGAGTGTGCAAGTCCCGAGTTCCTTTTAGTTTCTGATGAAACGAGTAAGGACCCAAATGTGTGTGAATATAATACACACTCATGTTCTGCATTATGTATACTTGCCTAATTTCGTTTTTTGACGAATCCAGCGATGACAAAAATTAAGTAGTGAAGCTGCTTTTGAGAGTGCTGTCTGTCTGTCCTTCCGTCCAATCTCGTATTGTCAAATTACTAAACCTTAACGAAATAAATGGTTAGTGAGTAATTGTATGATAACAACAAGCTACGCATTTTCAGTGAAAAATTATTAGCATAGAGTTTAGGTAATAAACATTTATCTCCTTTCATTAGCTGACTAGTAAATTGGAAGATTCTGCCCTCGCATATTTCGAAAGATTGGTTTCATTGAGGATTTGCGTAGTGGGATTTCGTTCCATATACTCACAAAGTGTTTTTGAAAATGCTAATTCTCTCACGATTAAAATGTACGCATGTTTGACGTAAGTAACGGATTGAGTGTTCTCATAACCGATCCAAGTTCATCACAATCCGGAGACACAAATACGTAGAAAAATATTTCCACGAACAAACATTAAAAGAATGAAATGTTACTCAAGTATTTGAACGGAAATGACTCAAGTAAATATTTACAAAGAATGGAGCTGAATAACCATCTCACACTGGTGTGGAGTTTCTTTCAGCTATTTGGCTTCCACAAAAAATTAAGGATTGGGCTTTTTCGTATCTTCACACGCTCGCCTGTTTAGTTAGAAGGCAAAATGCTACAAACAACTCTTGATTTGTATTTGTATAAAATCTATTGAAATAGGCAGACAAGTTCCAATCATCTCCCAACCAGCAAATAAACATCTTCCTGGAGTTACTTAACAGTTCCACCTTCCCAAGTCTTTCTGGAAACGTTGATTTTACTGATTGTAAGTTAATTAAGACGGACTGATTAATTCAAAAACAAATCATTTGTTTTAATTTTGAAATATTTGAATTTCAAGGATACTCTTATGAAACATGAATGACCCAGAAGGATACGAGTCTAGTAAAGTGTTAGCAACAAGTGATGCTGAATACTTCTTTCAGAAGATGGTTGGTGAAATAAGTTGGAAAATGAATGAGAAGATTATGGACTACGGCTGTGGAACTGGCAGCACTGGAGCAAAGCTGATTTTGCCTGTGGTAGAGTCAAATGATTCCACGATGTTCTCCGTTGACATTTCCGAAGAGATGGTGAAGTACGCCGAGAAGACTTATTTCAATTCAAGAATCAATTATGCAGTAGGAAACGTCCTTGACGATGATTTCCCATTTATTGACGTCAAATTCGACAAGATATTTGCACTATATGTCCTCCATTTTGTGAGAGATTACAGGTAAATAATTTTTTGTGTGCGAAATTTAATTACATTTCATTTAGTAGAACTTTATATCTTTAGGAAAGCTTTGCAACGATTCCACGGGTTACTAAATCCTGGAGGCTACTTGGGATTCACGGTATTTGTTTCGAAATTGATAGGAATAAATCGAACCCTCGGAGAAGCCCCAAAGTGGTCGAAATATCTCAAGGTTAAACATTTCATTTGGAAAATTTTGATTTCTGGACTTTCAGCGTTGTTTACACTTTTTGGTCATATGTGTTAAGGGATATGAAACTTTCATACCTGAATGGATAGATGACATTGAGAAAATCGGAGAACTTTTCAAGAGCAGATTGGAGGATGTCGGGTTTGAACTTGTGAATTTGGAGGTTCAAAAACGGCACTTTATTTACCCCAAATTTGAAATGATGAGTGGTAATTAAGCGCTGTTGACTCGTAATATCATTTGATGGTTTTCAGTAACCTGTGTCTTTCAAATTCTTGTAGAAATTCACCTCTCGATGAATCCATTCCTGAAGAAGATTCCAGATTCCCTCCTTTCTGACTTCAAACTAGAACATCGTGATTTCCTCATCAATCACCCCGATGTGGATTTAAGTTGTGGTAAAGCTCAAGTTAATTACAAAGTTTTGTACGCAGTCGTCCGAAAATTATAAACGCACATTTGCGGCTTTTGTGTGTGACGAAAGCACTTCTTAACCAAACAATGTAATCATCCTTCTAACAATGCAGGAAACCCGGTAAAAACTCACCACCAACAGAGTCCACTTTGCAATATACTAATGGTATTCACCTTTTCAAGGATAATTGGTGCTTTGAGCGTTTACATCAATCTGATTCTGTTATTGAGTTTACCTCTAAAAACTGATCAAGAAATGAATTCTAATGATCATCAACACGTTAAATGCACCGTATAATATTTGGAAAAGTACTGCGTATTCATGCGTAACAAATCCAAGTCCTGTCACTCAAGGGCAAGGTTTAAACATATATTACTAAAAATGGGAATCGAGAAAAGCCTTTGCATACTCAAACTCTCGGAATATAAAACGCATTAGGAAATGGGTTTGCAATTCACGGTCACAAATTATTACGTATTTTCTGTAAATATGTTTTGCCATCTCACAAAAACTCATGTTTTTGAGTGTCGGTTTTTTCCACAGTTTGGGTTTTTCCCACTACGTTTGTGATATTCTGTGATTATTTCAATGATATTGTTTTCCATTCCCATGTCTATAAAACGACCTGCAACAGCAATGTGATCTTGAGTCTTGGTCTGATATTTGGCAACTCAACCTCTTTAAGGTGTAGTGTAAGCAATAAGCAGATACTGGGTGAGTTTTGAAATAATGTCTTAATTACAGCAAGTGTTACATTACAATTTTATGTTTTGTTTTTGCATTTTGTTTTACCAAGAGTTATTGAATTAGGAAACAAACCATTATTTTAGTTCTAGTTTCTAAATTAAAATTTTATAGACGCTGGTTTCATCTGCACTTGATAAAAATTTTAGGAAAACGTCAACGGAGATTGGGACAATCAATTCTGGTTTAAATTTTCATTTTCCTGCGAAACATTGAAGGTCTTTAAGAACATGGATTATTTTGGAAAGGGAGACTGTGCAACTCGGAACATTTCCGAGCAAGAAGAAACCTCAGAAGTGAAAAATGGTTATTAGATTTGAAATTCTAAATTTCACTGTGGAATAAAAACACACTGAAAATTGTTTTTTGAACATTCAGGAAATGTGGAGTTTGTGGAAAATCAGACAACAAAAACGACTAACGAACCTATCGCGATTGTGGGAATGTCCTGTAGATTTCCAAAGGCGGAGTGTCCACAGGACCTTTGGAATTTGATAGTGTCCCTTGAAGACGCTGTGGGACCGATTCCACCTTCCAGAGCCGACTTAATTAAAGGTTGGAACCGAACTGTTCAAGGCGGCTTCCTGTCCGCAAATGTCGGGGAATTTGACGCGCACTTCTTCGAAATGAGCCGCGCTGAAGCAAACGTTACCGATCCCCAGCAGCGGTTGTTACTGGAAGTGTCTTGGGAAGCACTAGAAGACGCGCGAATGGATCCACTCTCACTTAAGGATTCAAAACTCGGAGTTTTCGCGGGATCCTGGACGAATCATTACAAAGAACTCATGACTCGCGATAGCATCGGGAATTCAGGAACACGCTACGTTGGAAATGGACATGGCGCGATTCCCGGAAGACTGTCGTACTTCTTCGGAGGCCGAGGACCGAGCATCGCGACTGAATCCGCGTGTTCTTCCTCAATTGCAGCTGTGGCTTTAGCGATTACGTCACTTCACAACGGCAGCTCGGATGTCGCTTTGGCGGTGGGAGCGAATCTCCTTTTGCTTCCTTACGAGCCAACCGACAACCCCTTAGCGAGTCCTGACGGCCGCTGCAAGATGTTCGAAGAAAGCGCCGATGGATACGGCGCTGCGGAAGGAATCGCGACTTTGGTTTTGAAGCGGCTGAGTGACGCGGAGAGACATGGAGACCGCGTTCACTCGCTCCTCGTTGGAGTAGGAAGCTGCACAAAGGCGCTTGCAGGAAGTATCCTCACTCCTGACGTCGCTGGAGAAGCCACGGCAATGGAAATGGCGTTAAGCGACGCGCGCGTTAAGGCTGAAGACGTCCAGTACGTCGAACTCCATGGAACTGGAACGGCTGTTGGGGATCTGGTTGAGTTCCACGCGGTTTCCACAATTTACGACAACAAGGAAGGAGGACCGTGTTTCGTGGGGTCCGTCAAAGGGAATATCGCTCACCCAGAAGCGTGTTCAGGGATGGCGGGGATCATCAAGACGACGTTGGCGTTGAAGGCGCAACTTCTTCCACCGCACAGAAGGATTCGTCGAATGAACCAGAAGATTGACGTGGAGGGAACCAACAGACTGCGGATTTCGCACCACGCCATTCCCTGGGGGGTTTCCTCAGGGGGAAGAAGACTCGCTGGCGTCAACTCCTTCGGAGTTTTGGGAACTTATTACCACGTCATCATGGAGGAGTACGTCGGCAAGCAACGTGAAAACGAGGTAAAGCGACTACCACCAACGTCAAATATTTTGACGTTCTCCGCCAAATCCGAGTTCTCTCTGAAGAACACGATGAAAAAGTATTTGACGTTCTGGAGTGACGGTTGTCGTCCTGCCGTATCAGATTTGGCGTTCAGTTGTTCCACAACACGTTCGCATTTGCGTCCTTTCCGCGCTTCTTTTGTCGTAGGGGAGTCGTGGAGTGACGTCGAAAACCGAATTAAAAATTTGGAGAGCCTCGTAAAGACGTGCAAAAAAGAGCCGCGCGTTTGTTTCCTTTTTACGGGACTTGGTTCACAATGGAGTGGAATGGGACGGGCCCTTTACGACACCCACCCCGTCTTCACCACAGCTTTCGACGCTTGCCACTCCATTCTCAAATGTCGACACGATGTCGACCTCGTCGACTACCTCTGGGGAAACTACCGTGAACTCCCAGTCTCCGACGTCCTACACAACCAAACAGGAATTTTTGTCGTGGAGTTCTGCACGTCAAAATTCCTGAAGTCACTTGGCGTGTCTCCTTCCGCAGTTTTGGGACATTCACTCGGCGAATTCGTCGCTGCATGTGTCGCGGGGATTCTCTCGTTGGACGACGCGCTGTCGCTAGTCGTGAAGCGCGCTAAGCTTCTTCAAGGAACAACAGACAACTCGGCAATGTTGGCTGTCATCGCAAATCAAACAGCAATTTCTGACGTTCTCGCCGAATTTTGTCGACAGTATCCCGAAACCCAACCAGAAATCACAGCAATAAATTCTGTCGACCAAGTCGTTTTTGGCGGATCTGTGGACACAATTCGTCGACTTAAAGGTATAGTTGACTCTTGTGGTATTGCTTCTGTTCTCCTGTCGACCTCCCACGCATTCCACTCCTCCTTCATGGATCCCATTTTGCCGGAGTACGTCAAGTTTGCCGCCGGGATTCCCCATGGCGATCCAACCTGCCGATGGATTTCTAGCGTGTCGGGAATGACAGAAGGAGGAGTGACTGACTGGACGACGTATTGGAGCGACGTCACCCGCCGACCTGTCGACTTCTACGGCGCCTGTCAATCAACCGCGCTAAAGGACATTGACGTCTTCGTTGAAGTCGGGCCGCACCAGATTCTCTCAGGCCTTGTTACCAAGAACATTCCAAATTCCACGACGGTCGTCACCATGAGACGCGGAGGCGACGACGTCAATTGCATCTCGGAAGCTCTCAGCAAATTGTACACTTCGGGAGTCGACATTTCCTGGACGAAATACTACGCTCCTTTTGACGTCACGGCAATTGACTTGCCGTTCTACACATTCAACCGCAGCCTCTGCTGGTACACAAACGAGGAAAATAATCAAAGCTCACTCACAACTTCAGTCCATCCTCTTCTTGGAACACACACGTCAACACCAAAAAACTTCGATCTTTTCGACGCCTTTGTCGACCTGCAGAAGACTGCCCATTCATACCTCAACGACCACAGTTTATACCACACTTGGATCTTCCCTGGAGCAGCTTATGTCGAAATCGCCCTCGCGTCGACAAATCTCCTCAGTCCGGAGAAACACGCCGGAATCGTTGTAGAAAACCTAGAGATCCGTAGTCCCCTCGGGAAGTCTGAAGACAACACATTCCACATTCAAACCGTAACGACACCCGACGACATCGGACAATTCAATGTTGAAATCTTCAGTGCCGCCAAAAAATCCTGTACAACGCGTACCGAAAAATGGACCTCACACACCACAGCCCACGCAATTCCAATTAAATTGGTGACGCCAAATACACGTCAATTCTCTCTCAGGCTTTCAAAGGAAGACATCAGCAATAGAGGAACGTCAACGTCAGCAGCGTACGCGGACCTCACCAACATGGGCTACACATTTGGGCCAGAATTCCAACGCCTGAGGAAGTTTTGGAAAGTAGATGACACAACGAGTGTGTTCCAATTCGAACTTCCCTCCAAATGCAACTCCAACTTCATTCTCCATCCTCTCCTCATTGACGCAATGATAATCGCGTCGCTTATCGCAGAAAACGCGCAGGTCCTCAAGGTCCCAACTTCCATAAAGAAGTTCACAGCATTCCTACCGCAAACAAAATTGACGTTCGTCTTCATCCACGTCACTGTCTGCAGTAACGGAATTGTCACTCAAGTCGTCGACGACAACCAACAAACTTTGATTGCCAGAATGGAAGGTCTGATGTTAACAGAGACGACGGCAGGGAAGCTACGGCAATCAATTGGAAATGAAAGCCTCCCGCGGTTCCTCAAAATTTGTTGGGAAACGTCCGCAGCGACGTCTCCTATTCCGCCAGTCCACGACGACAAGTCGCGCGAATCATCAGCCACGTGGGTTGCCTACATTCCAGCAGGAGGAAGCCTAAGAAGAAACCTCGGACGATTGATTGAGGCCCTCAGAAATCGTGGAAAACGTGTCGCACTGGTTGGAAACACAACGGAGGCGCAGAGCGCGTTAAGTTCTCATTTTTTGGAGGGTTTTTTCTACGCAGCGGGACTTGAGGAGGACCTGATTCTTCAGCAGACCGCGCTGGAAGATTTCCTCCATTTGACGCAGAGCATTCTGTGCCGCTGCACATTCGGAAACTATCCTCGCATTGTCGTCCTTCTCCGAAGAACGTGGTTTCTCGAGGAAACTGACCCACCGCTGCAAAGTCCTCCATTCACGGCAACGCTGTGGGGCTTGTGCAACTCGATAAGAAGTGAGTTCCCACCGATCAACGTCAAATCTATTGACGTTGACGGGAAGTTTGAATCAATTGAAGTTGACACGTGGCTACAAGAACTCTTTTCAACAGACGCAGAACCACAAGTCGCTTTTAGAAATGGACAAAGACTCGTTTTGAGGATAAAAGACGACACTACGTCAATCGAACGTCACTCAAAAAAACTCTTTTACCCATGTATGCCACATTTCCAAGTGGCGTTGCCTTCGTCCCACGCAATAGACGATTTGTCATTCGTTCCCTACGAATTGCCGCAAATTGGAAACTCCCAAGTTGCCGTTGACGTTAAAGCTGTTGGTCTCAACTTCAAGGATGTTCTCAGCGTCATCAAACCCAGCGAGTTCTTCCAAACTCAAAACGTTTTTGGAATGGACATCGCTGGGGTTGTCACGTCAATCGGAAGTGGCGTTGCACCAGGACACGTCAAAGTTGGAGACAAAATTGCATTTCTCAACTTAGACGCACCATTTTCCTCAGCGATTGCTGTGGATTCATCGCTTATTTTAAAACTCCCACCGAGTTGGTCACTGGAAGACGGCGCTACAATTCCACTCGCTTTCATCACCGCGTACCACTCCCTCATCTCCATAGCGCAGCTGACGTCACTAGACACTCTCCTCATTCACACAGCATCTGGTGGCGTGGGGCTCGCAGCCATTCAACTGGCTAAAGCAGTAGGCTCCAAAATCGTAGCAACGGCGGGAAGCCCCAGGAAACGCGCGTATTTGAAGAACTTAGGAGTCGAAAAGGTCTACAATTCCAGAACACTCGAATTTGGCGCGGGTATACTCGAAGCTACAGGTGGGAGGGGCGTAGACGTCGTTCTGAATTCTCTAACAGGCGAAGGATTCGTTGAAACGTCACTGAAGGCTTGCGCACCGAATGCGCGATTTGTAGAAATCAGCAAACTTAACATCTGGACGAGAGAAGAAGTGTCTGCGATGCGCCCGGATGTTTCCTACTCGACAGTTTACATCGGAGACCTCGACGCGCCATCGCTGAGCGAAGTTTTAAACAAAATTCAAGAGCTAATTTGGGCGGGACAGATTCACGCCCTCCCGCGCGCTCAATTTCCTTCCAGCGGCGTCATCTCCGCAGTGAAGTATTTGCAACAGGGAAGACACATCGGAAAAGTTGTTCTTAGCCTTCCAACGTCTCCAGGAACTTTGAAAGACGACCTGTTTTCCCAAAGCGGAACTTACTTAATCACCGGAGGATTCGGAGGCATTGGAGTAGAAATCGCAAAGTGGATTGTCTCCAGAGGAGGTCGCCATCTCATTTTAAGCGGACGTCGACTTGATCCTCAAAACGTCAGGAATACAGTCGAAACTTTACTCCAAATGGGCGCAGCGTCGGTGAAACCCTTGAAACTCGAGTTCGCAGGAAACGATGCAGAATCAAGGGCAAATCTCATGAGCGCGTTAAACGACAGCCTTCCCACTTTACCGCTAAAAGGAATCTTCCACTGCGCAGGATCCTTGGCAAACGCCGTCCTGTCCAACCAGACGTACGAAAAGTTCCAAGAAACGTTACATCCAAAATGGAACGGAACTTGGATGCTCCACGAATTAAGTTTGGAACTTAATCTCCCGCTGGACTATTTCGTATTGTTTTCTTCCGTCGCTGCACTCGTTGGCATTCCAGGACAAGCTAACTACGCTGCAGCAAATGCTGCGATGGACGCCATCGCCTGGCACAGACATTCGCTGGGGTTACCTGCGACGTCCGTCAATTGGGGTCCGTGGGCGAAAGTGGGAATGGCTGCGGCAATCGAGATCCCTGGCTTTAACCCTTTCAGCCCGGAAGCGGCGATAGAGCGGCTAGAAAGCGCGCTGCTGGCTAAGGAAGTTCAGGTAGCAATCACCTCCGATTGGCGGCATATTCCAAACTTGTACACTTCCTGGGCTCAACCAACCTACGTCGACGATGGCAACAAGTACAGCGCATTTCGCACTAAAAGAAGGTGGAACGAAGAGGATTTTGATGTCGTCGGCTTGTGGAAAAAGGCGACGAGAAAAGAGGAAAAAGAAGAAGTGCTCGTGGAATTTGTGAAGGTAACGGTGAGAAACATTCTACAATTGGAATCGGCGGAGTTCGTTGACAGCTCAGTGAGTCTCCATCAACTGGGGATGGATTCACTCGGGATGATCAACCTCAACAACAAATTGGCAAATGAGTTGAAGCCTTTACGAAGAAGGAGCCTGAAACGAAGGCTACTGAATACGGACTCTGTCTCCTTCATCACTCAGAGTCTTCTAGGGTCTCTGAAATGTGAACGATTGGAATGAAGGAGCTTAAGGATCGTTTTGTATTCAGAAAAGCTATTCAAAGATCCTTGACTCTGTTCAAAATTGGTGTGAAAATTTTCGAAAAAATTCGAAAGTTAATTCATGAATGTTATTCAATCTTTTGGTATAGTCTCGTGCCAGCTTTGAACTTTTTCGATTAAAATTCATCATTGAATCTTCTAAGTCTGTTAAAGAAATATTGAAGCAATTTTTTAAAACCAATGATGTAACAATTTTTGACCTTGGTTCAATTTATTAATTCTTTAATTTTTATCTGATTAAATTAAAGATTGCAATGTATTTAAACTAATTTACTGAATTCTGATGAAAATATGTATAATTGCTTAAACTTAAATTCTACACTGAATACTTATGCCAATACTTTATGAGAACACCAGCTCCTGCGATATTTCTTAAATTACTTTAAACTCCCTTACTTCGAATTCCATTACTTTCAATTCCTTTACTTTCGATTCTTTTACTTTTGATTCCTTTCCTTTCCGTAAGTAGTGCTGTTCAAAATGGTGCCCTTCCAGGGTGTCGTTTGTTAAAAAACAAATCAGGAAAACCGGTTATGAAGCATAAATAATTAAAGTCCGCATTAGTTGATGATGTGTAATCTAAGAACAGATAATAATTGAAAAACTTCTTGATTTACAAATGATTATTATTAATTATTATACTAATACTACCATAATATTTTTTATTATTGATATGTTTTTATTAATGTACTACATATTATTATTAGCTGTATTCACCGACAATAACAAACAAACATAATTTGGCAATAAATCGACAGTACCTGAAGCAAATACTTTCAATAATTTTAGCCCTTAAAAAGTTCAAGATTAAATAAAATGTGTTGTTTTTGGTGTGTTTATTTCATGACTGGAGCTCAGGATTGCAATAAAGATTCGTATGTTCTCCCCAATATTAATTTTTGAGTATCTGTGGAAATTCAGTAAATCAAATCATAAGATTTTGGATGTCTTATTGCAAAATAGTGGAGAAGGGAAGTACACATTGATGTGAGCATGCTGAGTGAAAGGAGAGCAAAAATTTAGCAGAGCGTGGTTTCGATCCACGGACCTCTGGGTTATGGGCCCAGCACGCTTCCACTGCGCCACTCTGCTACTTGGTGAGTGGAGTGTGTGCAAGTCCCGAGTTCCTTTTGGTTCCTGCTGAAATGGGCAAGGAGTTTGAGTGTGTGTGAATTGAATACATACTTCAATTCTGCTAATATATTCTTGTCAAATTTCGTTTGTTGACAAATCCAGCAATGACAATAACTTATGATAGAGATAGAAACAACTTTATTAAAACTATGCCTTATGCCTAAAGTCCGTCCTTCCATCCAAATTTCCAATGTATAACTTTAGAAGGATTGAAGAATCTCCAATTGTGGTTTTATATTTTCATTAGTAGGGTGTTGGTTTTGTGAGATTTGGAACACTTACACAAGGCCCTTTACTTATAACCTGAAGGTTCGCATTTCAAAGGGCATTCAAGTTTCGACTTGCAACTTAGAAGACAGGCCAGTGGCTTAATTGTTGCCAAGTGTTTAATACTATTAACAAATGTAAAGTTTGTGATGCAACCTGTAACTTCCTCACACTCAAAATATTTTGCACTTGCACATACCAAACTACTTTCAAATCTCCAACTCAATCCAACCAATCTTACTTTTTAATTAGAAGTTTGAGTTAACTTTTGTATTGCTGCTCCAGAAACCACTGTAATTTATATCAAGCTACACTTCTACCACCTGATTACCAACAGGTAAACGTGGGGATGCTGAAAGTGAGGCAGTTGTGGTTCGGCAATCGGAATCTTTAAAGTCACGTTCCTTCACCATTGACAAAGCATGGCAGGAATTAAAGGGAAAGCCAAAACAGAAGACGTAGCCGAAGACTCCAAGCAAACCGTTGACCCACCAGTCATATCCAAACCAACCTCGCTTGCTTCCCACAAAACACAGTGGACAGCAGCACGCACAGCAATACTCGTCGCACTCGGGTTCATGAGTGGGTGGAACCACACTCACTTTGGTTCTGCTGTGGAGTTAATAAAATAATCAATCAAATTCATTACTTTAATCAATAAATAAAAAGTGTGTCTTACGGTTGAGGTTGTGGCAATCGGCGTGTAAATTCTGAATTCGCCGTCTGACAGTTGGAAGATATCGAATGCAAATCTTTGTACGATGAAACTGGTTCCTCCGAATCACCTTGTCCAATAATTTGCGGATAGAGTGGTCCTTGTTCAAAAGTAGGATAACTTCTCACGTCTTCTTGACTTCTCGATCTTTCCATTATCCCAAATCTCCTTGAATAAGTAATAATTACGTAAATATATTGATTGCACTAGTATTTTATTGTTTAATATTTAACTAACTGCGGATGAAGAGAAAGTTGTAAAGTCTAAACGTTTAGTGATAGCAGAGAAGGCAGAAATCTGAGAATACTGATCTTCAGGATGGTCCAAGGAAAAAAGGACAAATATGTTACCTTCTCATTTCTGTTTACATTACTTAAAATAGAACAGCATGTATTGGGTGATGTTGTAAGTTACTCTCTAAACAGATCACTTACTTGTTTGTTCAAAAACTACACACAAATCTTATAAATGCTCTGTTTTAATATGAAGCAGATTGAAGCCTAGAAGCTTTCGAATTAAAAATAATCTGACAGTTGTTATGACCTGTGTGGAAACAAACCAGGTGTAATTTTTAAAAACCAATTAAACCTCAGTTTGGAAAACTACATTTTGCCTTAAAATCTGTGAAAATGTTGGTGCGTACAAATGTTCTTAAATAGATTTCGTACAACTAAAGTAATATTTTCTTTGCTAACAGTACATATTCAGTACTGTTAGATTCATGGCTAGAAATATCGTAAGAGTTAGATGTTTTTGAAGTTTGCGAGAGAGACATGAAAATGCGGTACTGACGAGACATCCCTTGAATTATAAGATTCCTCAAAACGACGAAGAGTATCAACTGCTGCATAAAATACTCTTCTGCTGTAGGAAACAAACTACAAGAAAATTATCTACTTAGGTTAAGTGTGGTATGCTGCAGACAGAAAAAGGAGTCAGACAAAGTCAGAATTTGGGCAACATACTAACTGGTACAGGACACTTGAATGAGTAGTCTAATAGAGCTTTAAGCATAATATAAGAAACATACTGCAACGACAGGTATGCTTTTAAAGGAACTCATAAAAGTATACTGAAAGGTAAACACGCAAGAGGATTTTATATTTTCTCTGAATCCAGGGTATACCTGTGTGATTCTTTTGTAGGTAGGTGATCCAATCAAGTCACATGTGGAAAATTTAAACATTACTATTAGGCACTGTCTTAAATAACATTATTCCTGTTTGAAAAGTTAAATGTAGTACATCTACTAGTATGCCTATAAAATTAAAGTTTGTCAAAATATGCTCAGATATGTTGTTCAACAGTTTGAGAAATCCAATAGCATGTTTTAGTCTCTGGTCTGCAATATAAGACTCACAAATCAGTCGTTATAGTGAGCGTCAATGGAGAATAAAGAAAAGGAATAAACGTATGCATAATCGTCTTCTTATTTATAGGCATCTAACTCTATTTTAAAATGTTCTGCGTGTTTCTACTCATTTATTACTAATTCTCCTTTCATTTTTCATCAAAAAGTAAGGAAAAAAGACAGCCGCATAGATTTTAAGGTAAATTTAATGATCATGATATACAAAATTCATCGATTGTTAGGAATTAACGCAAGTTTTGAATGTTCATAAGGCTTTACGAAACAATCTCGTACCTCGACATTCCCATTAAAATTTTGTTTTGTTTTTATTCAACATCACTTGCAACCAAGCGGCCACGGGTTACCCAGAATCATAAAAACACTCACGGATACTCGCATTAAATTCATTTTATGACGCATATAAGATTAGTATAAAAATATCAAATATACGGTCTGAAAATTAATTGAGTACGAATGTTTAGAGACATTATAGAGAGCATACTATATAACGATTGCAATAAAAATAAACAGTTTCGAACGGGCATAACCAAGGAGTGTGAACTTTGTAGCAATTACGAGAAATTAGAAGAGTCAATTTTTTGAATTTTTATACGAGCATTCCGTGTAAGTGCACTAGTAGACCTGAGGTGTAAGGCGTAAGTTCCTAAAGCAGATTGAAACAATATTTTCCGGTTTCCGAGATAAACGCACCCGATTTGAAGGAAATCTCACTTCAGCCCATAATTTCAAAAGGTCGTCATGTTGGCCCTGAAGGTCTAAGCGCACTGTTGATGAGTGATTCGTGATATGCTGGAAGACCCAATACGCTGAAGTACCTTGTGAAAACATGGTTGACCTTTGACCTTTTACCCTGAAGGGATTGACCTAGTGACGTATAAATGAATAGTGATCATCTACAGACTGTCATGAGTATGTCACCGAAGAGAAAATTAAAAAAGGTCGTCCCGTTTCTGTGATATAATCGTATACACACACACAGACATACAGACAGAGCTTCCCATAAAGGAGTTTACACTCCTTAATAATGATATGTTTTTGCAAGGAATCTGCCAAAGAAGTAGTTACATTCTGTGTGATGTAGTCAGCATTAAAATGAAAAAGCTCACATGCCTTTATTGATTTAAAATAAACACTTAATGCAATTTTTTTCTGATTTCAGTTCTAAAGAGTGTTCAGATTATTTGCCTCAAGACCAGTTATAAGTAAATTAACTTATCTACAACTTTTATATAATATAAGTTTTCTGCGTATTAAACTTTACAAAAGATTTAACTGAAAAAGAGTATGAAAAGAAAGATCTTACGAGTTATTTTTCAAGTTTTGTATCTTACAGTAAGGAATTGGAAGAGATGAAATACATGTATCATCATTAGGCTTTAAAAAAGCATTTCTTTAAACCCAAACTATCAAAATGTGGCCTTTAGCTCGATGTGCTTTAGCTCATCATTTAAGTTCTCCCTGTCAGTACAGTCAAGATACATTTCTTCAAAGGAATAAAACAAATTCCTTCTGTCTCCAACCTCAACAGGAAATTTGATCGAGTATGAATGATCGTAGCATCGAATTTGTATAGTGGCATTGACTTTTTTGGCAAATCGATGATTCCAATATTTGTCATCTTCCAACTTGTCGCCCATATCTTCACACAAGTCGAACAAATACCAGTGAATGGTTGAGTGATCTTTCAACTTCACTCCATCTTCAACCTTTTTGCTGGAAGTAATAGTAAGGGACTTGGATTTCTCTTCAACAGCTTCTATGGACTCTCCATTCAGAAGTCTAAAAATGTCTTGACCCGCTGATGGTCCACATTGTAATACTTGTATTAACTGGTTGAGATTCAAGCTATTCAGTTGTCCCATAAAAATAATTTCCTGAGTCCTCAACCACTTCTGAGCTTGCTGGATGACCCGTTGGCCGATTTTGCCTTTTAAGCCAGGGACGGAATCAACAGGAATCTTCTGTGAAAACCGTCGTAATGCATTTTTAGGGAGAATTGTAATGCCAGATGGCTTGTGCGATGCTACTGCTAATTTTGCTATAAGCTTGTTACTTCCGACTCCACACGAAGAACTAAATGACTCCGTTTTTGTGTAAATAAGCTGTCTTATTTCTTCCATTAATGTTGCGCCGATTATCAGTCTTCTTTCACTCAGTCCATTTGTTTTATTCCAAATCGCACTGAACCTGTGAACTATTTCCTTTCCTATGAAGGTTCCAGCTTCGTGCTCCAAATATGTATTGGGTCCAATTGATTGGTAGCAAACAGCAAAGTCACTCAAATTTTTTCCAATTATATCATCAACTTCTTGTGTTAAGTCAATGTAAAATTCATCGCATGATGCGAATTCCAAGACAAATTTCATTTCATACTGCTGTCGGTATTCACAAATTGTTCGATGAATGAAATGTGACGTATGCCTAAGATTCCTGGTTTCAGGCTTTCCGTTTTCTTGGTCCTTAGTCAGTATGAGCAATTCAGATGACATGAGTAGAGCATCTCTCCAGCTTATTGTCCTATCGATTCCGTGCTCCTTAGCCAGATAGTTGAGTGATATAATTCTAAATAAAAAGAAACAAGATTTATTTAAAACTTGTGTGGTACATTAATAGGCCAAGGTACTCTTTGTTTTAATTTGTGGTGAATTTTGTAATCAATATTTTTCGGCTGGCGTGAGTGGACTAATTTTTAATATAATTATAAATGGTTCATGTCACCAGTGAATATAACATCTCGAAGTATTCGTCTCTTGAACTATAAATTATTTAATTTTAACTAATCAAATAATGTAACACATCATCATTCAGATTCCACGATTGAGCTTTTTTTCCAAAAAGCTCAAAGCAATATTCACAAGCGGAGTGTGTTGCATGAGAGACAGCCGACTTTATGTGATACACGGTTAACACAGCTAATACTATTCAGCAAACGAATAAACGATTCCAAATAATTAATTGGTCAGTGAGATCAACCTGAGTGAGTAATTGGATGACAATTATAACCTCAGCATTTAAAGTGAAAATTCGATGAATATTTCTATATCTTCGATGGTGTGTAACAAACATAACACTTGGAATTGTCGAATATTTATTAATTGTAAGCTTAACTCACCTAGAACTGCGTTGTACAGTCAACACGACGGGCTTTGTGTGGTAAAGTTGAAGCCACGTTTCCGGATATTGAAGTTTCAAATAGATCTGGACCTCGAAAGCATCCATATCTATAAGTCCAATGACAGGGCAGTGTGTACTATCCTCATGGATCAAGTTATCATGGCCCCTGAGCATTTCAAATCTACAAGTATTTAGAATTAGGGATTAAAATACAATTTTTATTAATTTATCACATTAGCACTTTATCTAATTTCAAATGTACGTAATCCACATCAATATCCAACAGGTCTAAATGGAACCAGAAAGTACACACGTATTTTTACATATGTCGTATAGAGATTAATTTCAACTACGCCCGATAAAATATTACGTTAACTTAAATACCCAAAAAATGAAATACCATTTAGTCTCAAACTCACCTTTTAGTTAAAACTTCTGTGAGAGTTAACCTTAGAAATCTGTCACACACACAATAGGAACTTGAAGTTGGTTTTAGATGAGAAGTGAATCCGACAACGTATTCGTGTGTCAAAGAAAGCAAGACTGGTTGTTAGCAAGGAGAAAGGAATGGTAACAGAGCAAGTATTCTCCTTAAGCAATTCCATTGCATGGACGGATGTGACGTGTGTGAAGACTGAGTCACCTCACATCTTCCCACATCAACAAAGGTGATGATGATCAAATAGAATTGCAAGCACAAGACGACTTCTGCGCTAGCCATGAAAAACCCTCGTATTGCAACTCAACAGATTATTCTGCCTTAACATTCTTGAATAAATGTTATGCAACTTAAATATTATTTTCTTTGCATATTCAGTACTTTTTGAATTACGGCTAAAAATATCATAGAAGCTTGATGTTTTAGATGTGTGAAAGAAGGAGATGAAAATGTGGTAGTAACGAAGGATCCCTTGAACTATAAAATTCCTCAAGACGAAGAAAAGTAATAACTGCTAATTGATATACTATTCTGCTTGAGGAAACAAACTGCTAGTAAAATGATCCACTTGGTTTAAGTGATGTATGTTTGCAGGCAGAGTCGGTATTTGGGCGAGATACTACCTGGTACAGGACACTCGAGTGATAAATCTTCTAGAGCTATAGCATAGTCCATGAAGTAGAATGCAACGAGACATACTTTTAATGGAACTCATAAAAGTATACTGAAAGGTACACGCAAAAGAGAATTTCACCTAATCTCTTAATCCAGACGACACCTCAGTGATGCACCCGTTGTTAAGCAAACCAAGGCAGATCACAAGTGACAAAATTATTCACGTCTATTGAGAATGATCTTTTTGGTTTTAGTTCGTAGTAGTATTTCTTTTGTAGAAGACAAATATGTAGCATAATATAGACGACTGCTAAACAACGGATTTTGACTATGAATATTGAATAGTAATTCTTCGTGAGTCGTTAAGTGTAGAACATTCACAAATAAAGTGCTACACTGAAGGTTTCTTTACCTTTAATGTGATAATTTGTTCGACCGATTGGCACATCCCATTCTTTACTTTAACTCACTTTTCACTTAATTTCCGAAAACAAAGACTCAGCCATAAAAGCTTCAGCGTCAATGGAGAATCAATACAAGAATCGCACGTTTGAAATATCGTTTCTCCCTCATCTACACCTAAATAAATTGGTTTTAAAGTGTTCAGCATATTTGTACTGTTTCTGCTCCACCTCTTTCTCCGTTCATAAATTTCATAAGAAGTAGATAACTAAGAACTGCCACATGCATTTAAATTTTAATCAAATTATCAAAAGTAACAATTTCACCGTTTGTTAGTAATTAAAACAAGTTTCTAACGCTCGTAAGGCTTCACGGAAATATAACCTCAGCACTCTCCTTTGACCTTTGTTTTCTTATCCTCAAATGGAGCCAGGAACCACGACTCCAAACTAGAAATTACGTGAATTAGCGAATATGAATTGTTAAATTATGGTCAATTTTATGGAATGGTTTTTAGAAAACTAAACCACCACGTGTTAAGCAAGACCATTCCCCACCCGCACGTGGCATTTTGTGGTAATAAATTGTGTCACCCCCACCTCCTCTCTACTACAGCACGAGGTTTACGAACAGTCCCTTACTATATTTTATTCGTGTGTCTCTAACAATTTGTAATTTATATTTATTTGCATTCTCAAAAGAGATTGGTTAAAAATTTGAACTGTCCAAGTATTATTATTTATTTAGCTATGAGGTCAAATAAGCTACGTTCCTTTGTTTAAATTACAGCTTGTAAATTGAATGTTATATACGTATTTAAATAGACAGGCTAGCATGGATCTAAATAATAAAAAAAATATTACTTATTCAAACTCAAGCGTATATGAGGTGGTTTTTCAAAAGCAAGTACAACTTATAATGTTAAAAAGATTTTGAATCTAGTGTGGAAAGCAAAGGAGTCACCTGTTTTAAATTGACAGGTAAAGAAATATCAGTCAGTGAGTCGTAAATATGGCTACATGAACTGCAAGAGGATACGTGTACAGGATTATACCCAGTCTTAAGTCCAGAGTGATGGTTATTCAGCTGCTGCAAGTGATCGAGTCACCTGTGCTATCAACGTTACAGGATCAACCCTCTCTGACATTCTGCTCCCTATCACCAGGTGTTTGGCCACTGAAGCCCTGCAAAGCTATTCAAAATTTTAGTTTGCACACACACTCTTTATGCTCTCATTTCGAGCTGAGAGACTTTCCGTGATACAACATTTAATCTGTGTATAATCTCGTTTAAAACATAAATCAAATCATTTAGTACTTAACACATTCCACTACCATTTTCTCATCGTACTTCAACTACAGTTTGGTTGACGTTGCGTCAACAATGAACAAAATTAATCTCTACAGCCGCAAAAAATTTAACTGCAACTTATGTGGAACATCTTACAAAAGCAAAAGTAATCTTAAAATCCACAATAATTACTGCCACACCAAAATCCCTCCTTCTAAGAAACATTCTTGTAAAAAGTGCGACAAGCAGTATTCGAGACTAGGAAGTCTCTCTAACCACCACAAAACAAAGCACACCAACAACGAATTCAAGTGTCAAATATGTAAACGAATCCTTTCCTCCAAAGGACATTTGAAGCGACATATCAACCTAGTTCACCAATCAAAGGACACTTTGTCTTCTCTCAAGTGTTATTTCTGCATTTCACCAGCCACACGCAAGTTTACTGACCGAAGTGATTTATTTGATCACATCAGAGGCGTTCATTTACGTGAGCTCCCGTTTAAATGTCGCAAGAACTCCTTATGCTCAGAAAGGTTTGCTGTGTGGAGCAAAGCCGCCAATCATAGTCCGTGTCCACGTACGTTGAAAGAGCATATTCCCGAAAAACTTAAAACAACTTGTTATTTTTGTAATCGGATATTCGTCAGATACCGCGACCTTTGTAGACACATATCCGGGGTACACTGTAAAGAGAGACCCTTATCTTGTAACCTCTGTTCAAAACCTTGCTATTCCGAGGGACATCTTCAGGATCATGTCAGTTTATATCACACGAAGGAATTGCACTATAAATGTAATTTTTGTGACTACAAAGCGTACACGGTAGCACATTTATGTATGCATGCCCGAAAGACCCATTCTAAAAATGGAACAAAGAATTGTCACCTGTGTGGTTCAATATTTTTCACAACAACAGAAAGGATTGCGTGTTCAAAGTGCATCAGGAGAAATTCGTTTAGGAGTAATATCAATTTGAAATGTTATTTTTGTTTAAAAACTTTGTCTTGCTGGAGCAACCTCTGTCACCATTTAAAGCTACGTCATACAAATGAAATTTCCATTAAGAACAAAGGATAGATTCAAGATGTATTTGTGTATTTTTCACTAACGATTTCAAACTGAAGACAAGATCAACTAACAAGACATGCCAAGCGATGATAAGTTACAATTTGTTTGGTCACGATTGCTTATTTTAGATCTACTTGTGGTCGGGTGATTCCTTTTGGTGATGGTTTTGCAAAGTGATTTGGTTGGTGATTTTGCAAATTTTGAACAAACCACAACTGCCAAAAAAACTTTGAAACATTAAGATAACAGTAAGATTTGATAATTAGCCGAGACTTAAAGT
>JAQGAC010000676.1:0-20577 GCA_034696585.1 Isotomurus maculatus
AACAATCCATTGGCGAAACACTTCAATGAAATCTCAGGACTTAATAATTGATCCTGCTTCTTGTCGAAAGTAACCCAACATGTAATTATGACTGAGAATATTGTTGGTACTGTTGCGATTGCCAATGGAACTTTGAAAGGTAAGGCTCCTAAATTCAACTTCCATAAAATCCTCCTTATTGCCTCTGACGCCATAGGAATAACTGATCTTATGATGGTTCCTATACTGCCGTTTCTTTGTGTGCAACTAGTGGCAAGTAATTTATCCAACTGTATCCATACTAATGTATTACTGACAGGACTAGTTCACGTTGGAGGTTATAAGTTAGTATATTCCACTTTGCAAGACAAAACCCTAATTTAGTACTACCAATACATATAGTACAAATTTATGACTCATTAATTTATTTAGTATTCCATATACTTACATTAAATTTAAACATTTTATAGTTGTATGGGCGCAAGGCTAAAAGAACTGAATGCAATAAAATTCAATTATTCATTCATTCGTATAAGTTAGCATAAGTCACAAACATTACACAGAGTTTGCAACAGAAACAGAAAAACGTTTAAAATAAAACGGGTTACATGTCTCAAGGAAAATAGCCTTGGAATTTGAAGAACGTTGGAACAGAGAAATATTAAATACAATCGAATCATAAAAAAAATACTCATAATTCTTGTGTGATAAAGCTGAGGTTGATTTGTAAAGTGAAATAAACGGTTTAATGAAGGAAGAACTAAAAAACAATTTTATTACATTCTTAAATTTAACACTTCTGGAGTCGCAAGTCACTATAATGTCATCTGCAGAGCTTTCGGGAGTTCTAAATAGTCTCTAGTACAATTTACAGTTAATGAATTGAACGTTCGAACACATTTCTTGCTCAGTGGTGGTAACACATAATTCTCTGCAGTTTGAGAACTTTAATTATATTCGAAAATCAGGTTTTATTTCAGACCCAAAAGCAGATCTGTAAACAATTAATAAGTTTTCAAGATACATTTTTGTTATCACGTAGAGTCTCGTGGATAGTCCAGTTCCATTTTTGTTTACAAATTTACGAAGATGTCTGTAGACTACATGTTGCTTGTTTTGCGAAGGAAGCAAGTGACTAAATTTAAAGGTTTCTTGGGAATGCATCCTTCATGCCTGGCGGAGAGAGATAAGGTTAGTTATTTGGATTGGAGTCACAACTTGTACAATTCAGCTTACCAGGTGGAAACCTTGCAAGCTGGTGTTTTTTCATAACAAGAATAACAAACTATTACTGCCTTAATTAAATTTATGATTCTGAAGTTAGTAACGACCTGCGCAGACTTAATAAGGAACGGATAAGTTTGACCAATTGAGTGCGTTTAGTAGTGCAGCGTTTCAGCCACAACCCACCTGGTATGGAAACTCTAGCCTACGAATAGCTTGCGACATTTTACGCTTTCCTAAAAAACTTCAAATAATCATGAACAGAATTAAACGTAAAAGTACAGTAAGCTCTTGAAAATGTAGATCTACATTACTGAGGTCACAGATTGGCACTGGTTGTTAATTATTTTTGTGATTAATTCATGGAGTGTTCATTCATAAGGATTTCAGCCCCCTTCTCTGCAATCGTAATTATTGGAGCGTTAATATTTCAATTGCGAATTGATGGTATTACAGAACCGTCGATCACATGTAGGCCTACTATTCCCATCACCCTGGAGTAAAGTAATAAATTCTTGTTAAAATATTTGGAATCAAAGTGTTCATAAAAATCGTAAATAATCATCACAGATTCATCTTAAATTCAAATCAACAACTTTTCTTCCCATTTCCTTTGTTCCGCAGTGGTGAAACAAACTGACTGAAAAGGTTTTAATGCAGCAACGAAAATAGTCGTCACTACGAAACCCATGACTTTCACAACCAGGCATTGGAATTGGGTTGAGCGATGCATTCAAAGCTGTTGTATTCTCGTACAGGCAAGAGTTTCCTTGTGTTCTGAAATATTTAAAACGTGTTATATTTGTGTACACGAATATCTGTAAGTCAATTTCAGTCAGTCTGCTATTCTTAAATTAAACCCTTGTTGAGTCATTATTATCGCTTAAAACCTTAATAAATATTGTTTTAGAGTTTGCTTGCTTCTTGGAAGTTCCTGTTTCACTAAGTGCAGAATGGCATGAATTCATGAGCTATATCCCTACCCATAAATATCTCCAAATGTCCCCATAAATGTTATTTATTCAAAAAGCCTCTTACTGCCACCAATGCAGTTAAATTTGGCCACTATAAATGTCGATTCAGCCATAAAAAATGTGCACGGCTTAGATAATATCTGTATGAAAACTTGAAAATATACTAGCTGGGAAGGTTTAAAACAACAACAATCGACAATGTGAGTTCGTGTTATAGATTCATTTGGCGACAGAAAATTAATTCCGTGGTTAATTTCACCATTATTTGTTTCCTTATCCCGCAACACTTTTTGGAATGCATTCGCTTGACAGAAAACAGAACATTTTTTTTTGCTCATTATTTAATGCAAATTAATTCAAACTGATTTTTATTTAACACAATTAATACCCATCCTTTGATTCCAAAATTCCCATCATTCAACGCTTATTGACTTGACAGGTAGCTACGAAGAAATACAGTAGCAGTTGGTTCAACAGTGAATTAAAAAAATCCATTCTAGTAAGAATCTATTTGAGAAAGCAGTTTACTGAATGTAGTTTTACCTCAGCACTTCCCCAGCACACCCAGGATAGGTCTGTTCAGATGAATCGTGAGTGTGTTTGTGTTGATGTTACGTTGAACTTGTACAGTATGTTTTTTGTGTTTTAGGATGAATATGAAGCGTGTGGAAATAAAGAACTCGAGTAAATCAATTATTGGGAATCTTTAAGAATTAGAGTCCGTCAATTTAGTAAACTTTAACAGTCCACGTCAACTAACGCTTCATTCATTTAAAGTCTGTTCATGCAAATCGTTAATACATTTTCCTTTTGTCGGTAGCTCGTCGAAGCTGCAAACAGCCACACGGGTAAATACTAACGAAAACGTGGTTTTTGTTTGTTCCGTTGTATGTTGGAAGTTTTACTTTGCTACAAAATTGCATATGAGAAAGAATTCAAGACTTTAGAGTGCATCGGTTGAAACCTGAGCCTTTCAAAAGTTGGTTATCAGTGGACAATAGTTCGCGTTGAAGCTTAGAGTGCGTGAGAGAACATGGATTGAGCACGGAGGCATAGATGGAAATGATAATCTCATAAAACCAAACTGCTTAGTTAGTAAGTTCTATCTGAGTCGAAAAGTAACAATTTTGGGCATTAAAAATTCGATTCAAACAACTACTTTAGTAACCTTAATTTGCATAGAAACCGATTGAAATTTTTGGATTTGAATTTACGTTGCCCAGAAGTTATTCGAGTATGCTGGAAAGCTAAAACCCGGATACCTTAAGGTTACCATCATAATTCCTATTTGAAAAAAAACCGGAAGCAATTCAGACAACATTTGATGGATTTATGCTGTTGGGAAATTTCGGAGCATATGATGGAACGCATACTTAGCTAAAAGTAGAAATCCCGATTTTTACCTCACCTAAGCAAAAATGTAGTTGTATATAATATGCAATATGCATCTGTGAAATAACCTTCAAATCCAGTGGATGTTTTTTAAGCACGGAATGCATTTATCATTTGCTTCCTTAAAATTATATGCCCGATTTAGTTGAGACTTTATTTGCATTTATTAATGCTAAAAACAACGCTGTCAGTATTTCCTAGTTTACAGTTTCTGGAAAGCATGGCTGAATAAATGTAGGCAAGGTAAGTCAGACACTCACACCTGTCGACATGTGTATATTGAAATCCAAAAAAGGGGGAAGTCTACTAACTGCTATTATGATAATATTCTACTTCATACTTCAACTATTGTCACTCTCAGGCTCGTCCTATGAATTAGTTCCCAAGATGGGTGAGATTTCTGAAATCCTGATCTCGAGATTTCATTTGCACGAATGAGTGAACACAATTGGCTTTGCCAGTTTTGCCAGCAGTGAATTCCGTCTACCTAAGAGGGACTAAAATTTATTTGGAATTAGAGGGTGATTTTAATTCAAATATTTTGATTTCATTGTTTACTGAAATAAAAGTAGTTAAATGGTCTGTTACGATTGACATTTACTGATTGACATAAAGCAACAAAATTAGATTGCTATTATTCCTGTAAGTTATTTTACGGAAAATTATAACAGTTGAATGCTTCATTGAGAGATTTAGCGAAATACTCCTTTAGTCCTTGGTACACAACGAATTGAAGTCTTCGAATTTGTATCTCCGACCGAATCGAATCGCCCACTTCCAACTTCTGTGCAAGCGCTGGCCCGAGTTTTCCGTACATTCCCACAGCAAACGCAGAAAATGTTGGATTGTCAAAGATGTCCAAAATGACTTGCTCCGACAAGGAGAGTCCTTCTGAGGCAACTCCATCTTCCATAATTCCTTCTTCTTCCTCTTTAAGGATTTCTTGCAATCTCAGGTAACCCCCGTTCACAATGTTTTCGATCTTTCCGACTGTCTCAAGGTTGTAAGGCAGATTTTCAATCCACTTGATTTCCGGCTCGGCAGCCAAAGAGAACAAGACGGACAAAGTGCGAGGCCAGTGCTGAAGAGGGGGAATTTCGTGTCTGCAGAGGAATCCATTGGCAAAATATGTTCCACTTTTACTCTCAACGAGAATAATGAAAACTGGGGTGGTTAGAGAGTGTGTGGTGGGGTCAGAGAAGACTGTGACTTGTTCAGGGAAGACAGTATTGGTGGCTGGGTGGTGTCGAAGTATTTCAGTTCTTTTCGGAAGTGCTTGGACGTTTAAGTAAGCAAGAAGCGGATTCTCAAGAAGCGTTTTGCTCAACTCCTTCACATACACTTGGAGATCATCGCCACATGTTGTTGGTCCAACAAGCTGGTGAGTGTCGGTGAAGAAGAAAGTCTGGTTGTCGAATCCATGAAACTTGTCACTCAAAAGAAATTTCTTCAACACTCCACTCACTCTGACTGGGGCCAATTTGTGGTCCAAAATCATTTCTCCGGCTTCTAAAAGTTCTACACGTTTCTCAGTAAAGTCCGCCATGAGTATCTGCGTCCCTTCACGTAAACAACCACCTACAGTCATCCCAAAAACACATGTAGTGGCGATTGATCATAGGATTTTATTTAATCTTAGCCCATAACTTACCAGGCGCAGGCCTATATTCAGGCCTATTTTGATTTCGGGGATTGTTAAGGTTATTTTTGAGGATTTCTATTTCCTCCGCGTGTGTTTTTTTGGGGGTCGGAGCATACTTGTAATGCCCTCGATACGCCTCTATAACCTGGAAAAATTTCCGATGGTTGGTAAAATAGGTATTTATTCAAAATTTTCACACTAATTTATTAAGTCCTTTAGCATTTTAACTAACCTGCTCAAGACGCATTTCTTGTTCCTCGTGCTGTTTCTGCATATTTTGCAATTTTAACTCCTGCTCTAGTGTTTTTTTATCGGCATCCGACGCCGCCTTCTGTTCCAACTCGCTAAGCTGGAAAAATTTCCGATGGTTGGTAAAATTGGTACTTATTCAAATTTTCACACTAATTTATCCAGTCTTTCAGCATTTTAACTAACCTGCTGAAGATGTGTTTGTTGTTGAAGTTCGCGTGCTTCCTCTTGCTCTTTCTGCAAATTTTGCAATTTTAACTCCCCCTCTAGTATTTTTTTATCGGCATCCAACGCCGTTTCCTGCTCGAACTCCTTAAGCTGAATTATTCAGATGGGTGGTAAGATTTTTAATTGTTGTATATTTTCACATGAATTTATAAAATCCTGGATTCAACTAACCTGCTGAAGATGTATTTGTTGTTGTAGTTCGCGTGCTTCCTCTTGTCGTTTCCGCATTGAAAGCATCGTTCCTTTGCACCTTTCATTTGACTCCTTGACATGTTTTGCCATTCTCTCCATGAATTCGGAGAACATTTCAGTGGTCTGTTGAAGATGTACCGAGCTTCTGTCTTCTCCAGGAAGATTATGAGAAGCAGGTGTTGGGCGAGTATTCACGAATGACGAGTTGAACAACAGGTTCGTAGCTCTGTCGATTACAGAAGAAATGTTGTGGCCCAAACGCTTTGTTATTTCGCTTATGGGGAGCAGTCCCATTTCATAAGTCAATATCTTTGGACTCAAACGCAAAGACTCCTTCCATTTCTCCAGGAGACCTGCAGCTTCTTGAACAGACATCTTGGCAAGGTCCACCGATTGATAATTTTCGTCTCCACCTACGAACCTCAGGGAGTGTTCTATTCCGTCATTAAGGGACGAATTGCCAACTTTTCCAAGGGAAATGCCTTCAGGAAATTGGATGAAGGACTTGAGAACGAGTTGTGTGTCTGAACTCAATTTATCTTTCGCTTTAATTTCAATTTCGATCGCTCCTCCTCCGTAAACTGCCTGGACAACGTGGGTTCCATATTCGTTGAAGAAAGCCTTCCATTGGTCGACAGACCCGGGATTGCTGGCGTTGTAAGGAGACAGTCCGTCTACTGCATTCTTGAATTCATTCGTTAATGTGAAATCATCGTTCAAAACGAGTTCAAATGTTTTATGCACTCGGACAGCTGTGATTGGAGCAGTTAATTTACCATCAGGTGAACTTATCTGGTCATAAATGTTGTGTCCAGGTTTCGGGGCTGCAGTGAAACTTTCCAGTGAAATCATCCCCCCGATGTTTAAACTCTTCATTCTTTCGTCCAAATATTCCTGTCGGTTCTTGAATAAATAAAGAATGTCTTTAGACTTGAAGTCAACATTGGTGGTAATTATGGCAGGAAACTTGTATCCAAGGTTCGAGGTTTGGAGATCTCCCAGCTCAAATGGAGAAATTGAGAGTGGTTGATCTTTGAAGACATTGTAACTGTAGCCAGCTAAGATGTTCTCCTTTAAAATTGGAGGTGAAATGTCAAAAGCTTTCTTTAGAAGATAAAGAACAGCGTCATTCTGTCGGAGACCACTGAGGAGTTTAACTATCCCAGGTGTAGTTTGAGGTAAATCTGCAACTGTTAAATAGTTTCCGACGATGAGCGATTTCTGAAGATTGTAAAGTGCGTCAGGAAAGCGTTTCTTTAGTTCTGGACTCATTGTTTCATGAGCTACAGTGAGATTGGGAGAAAGCTCGGTTTTGTTCACAGGAAAAGGTGCTGCAGTCAAGATAGCCAAATACTTTGGGATTTTAGTACTTTCACGGGTTTCAAGAGAAAAGTTAACTTGTGTGATGTTGAAAATGCGTGGATTACTGAAGGCAGAACCAATGACCACACCCCCAATGGTATCACCCCCACCTCGTGTCACTTGAGTTATCCTGTCGAAGAGATTTTTGGGGTAGAAGTCTTCATTAGGAAGTCTGTAGTAGCCATTCATCATGAAAAGCTCCTGTTCAGCGGCTTTACTTTCAGCAACTGCCCAGACACTTGGACGAGGGAAGTTGCTGAACTCTTCAATTACTTTCATAAATTTCCTTAGCTTTAATTTTGGATTCTTGGTGACTTTTTTTGTCTCCGATGTGAAGTGGGAGAATACAAAGATGACGTTGGAATACTTCTGATCAGTCAATCTGTCTCTGAACGAGTCTAATCCACGAATCATCTTGATGAAGTTTGACCAATTACCTGAAAAGCGATTATCACTGAACTTGTGGAAAATGAGGACAACATTAGGAATTCTGTCCTTCAACTCTTCGTGTGAATCCAAGAATTCCTCCAGCGTCGCAAGTAACTTGGCATCGTGTTTTAGACCTTTAGTACCGCCTAGTCCTGGAGTGTCGATCACACGTAGCTCAGAGTTGTTGATTCCAAGCTCATCAACAGGAACGCGTACTCTGAATTCATGGATTTGTTTTGTTGACGATGTTCTAGCGGCCACAAGTTGGCTGTCGAATAGCATATTAATCTGAAAAAGAGAAAATCCAGCTGATACATTTTTTATACTTGGATCTCGTGTACTTAAAAATCTCAAGATGCCCTGCTTACAGTACTGGACTTTCCGGCTCCAGTTGACCCTAAAAGAAGAATGTACGCGTTTTTGTTACTTCGCTTTCCTCGACTTGATTGTAATGCAGCCAGGAGTCCCGGATGAATAGGGAAATCTCCTTTCATCATCGCGCTGATTTGATTCAATGAGTCAGGAATGTCGATGAGAGGTGGATCTGCACATATTAATTTGATTACCATCAAAACCCCAAAAGTTAATGAAAAAATCGTCGCTGAATTCCATACAATGCGTTGGTCTTTCCGTTGGATTAGGAGGAGTAAAGTCTACTTCATCACACGAACACTCATAGGATCTCAATGGGGTTGTCCATTTCTGGAGAAAGTAAATATGACGGCATAGAATTAATAAAAACTCTAAGAAGAATGTAAAGCTTTTTAATATTACCTCTACAATTTCCTTTACTGACTGTGGATCTCCTAGAAGTTCGGGCTCGTCGTGTACAGTCAGTTGACATCCCTGTCGTACCATCAGGGAAGACACTTCAGTCTCAAAGTCTTCGGGAAATGTGTTTGACCTGCCGATTTCTAAGTCCGCGTAGTATGGCTCGCATTTGTTGCATCCTCCTGCAAACAGATAAGCACGGGCACACGATTTCTTCCGAACGATGTGCACATCTTCACATTTACAAGCCTGCAAAATAAACATGATGACAAGATTATGAATTTGTGTATTTTTTTGAATACTTTGTAATTGTGTCAGTCTCGAAATACCCGAGGACAGGAGCAGCTAACTGACAGGATATTTTTAAACGGCTTTGGAAGGTTGGTTAGCTCTTCACTGAAATCTCTGCACTCTCCACCGAAGAAAGAATCGTTGCATGCCTTGAGAGTGCAGCCAGTTTCCACCTGGAAGGACAAAGTGAGATTCCACACTGTGTCAGCATCCAAGTACTCGTTTTCCAAGTTACTGAAACTGGACCCTTCGGTGATGTCGAACTTGTCTCCGGAAAAGTTAATGTCGTTGAAGAGAGATGAGCAGTGCTGACCCTTTGTAAATCCGTAGGTGGGACTTATTGAGAGTACACACACAATCAGTGAGAAACTGAGAAACGCCGAAAAGAAACACATCTTCTCATAAATAGTTTTCCACTTATGCACAACAAGAAGAGAGGAGAGCTGAATATATTTCTATTCTCATCTCAACCGTCTCAACCTCTAAACACTTATGGTACTCATTCATAGTTACTAGTCGTGTTATGAAGCCAATAGGTAAGGTTTACTAAATGATATTTAGCTTTAACAGTTCTACCCAAGCTAGTCATCCATTGACTTATCTGTGAAGTGAAACTTTATTTATTCATGGTAAAAGCGAGAACAATTAGCATGCAAGGTTATCCAAGCAACAATTAATGGATCCTTGTACCATGTTATCTATGGATGGACAATAAATGCTAAGTGACTAATGACGATGACCTTTAAGACAAATAATATAATGGGATCTTTGTTGTAAAAATTCTCCTTAATGGCCAAGGTGTTCCCCACAGGTCACCAACTCTTCCTCTACGTCATAAACTCCGGAGGAGCGGTCATCCTTCTCAACCACATAACGCAAACTCTGGGCAAGCAACTACAATACAAACATAAATCATACCGTTCGAAAGAATATGAGGATTACGTCTGACCTCAATGAATTCTTTGTTACCTCAGACTACGTTGCATCGAAGACGAAAGCCCAGAGTAGAGCAGTTGCAGATCTATGGAATTCGAGTCACGGACAAAAGCAACATATCCCTGATTCAGGAGTTTTGCCACTCTTGAAAGACCTAATGACTCTAAACAACGATGATATTCGAAACAAAATGATTGACCTGATTGGACTCCTCACAGACAATTATGAGATTTACATGGCGCTTAGTGAAGTGTTGCATGATCCTGAGATTGATCGTTTCATTTTGAATCATTTTGTACGTGCTTACGAAGTTGATTATCAGGACCCTCCAACACAACCCCAGCTATACACCCACAATCTGCTCCGGCGACTAAAATGATCCTGTTTGTTTTTAACGATAAATAATTATATACTGTACCATCTTTGCTTACTTTTAAAACATTTTATTTATATCGTAATTAATTTGGACAACAAACACAATTTTGAGATTATGATTGAAGATTATTATTAATTACAATTTATTTATATCGTAATCAAGTTCGACAACAAAGACAATTTTGAGGTTTTAATTGAAGATGTTTATTAATTACAATTGGTTTTGTGAAGTTTTTAAAACTAGTTTCATTTTATTTGTGTGTCTCTAATTAAGTACAAAATTCAGTTAAGGTTTATTAACACTAGCTATTCTTTACATGACGACATTGAGTGAAATTAAGAATTCCAGTTGCTTCTTTGTTTGTGATTTCATGTATAACTGAATTCTAAGCATCCATATACCAAACAGTTTTAAACTCTTCGGCTACAGTTTATTGGTTCTTTCTATGTGGTTGCTAATTCAATTTTTATATCATACATACGTAGGCATGATTCGTGTGACTTGTAACATTATTCGATAATTCATTTATGGCGCCTAACTTGTGTTTTGTGTGTCAAGGTTATAATTTGTTTACGAAATTTTTTTTCATTTATTTTCTAATTTACATAAAGTCATCTTAAATATTCTGTTTTTATCATACCAATCTTACGTAACGTTTCTGCTCGTGCACCGCAGTAGCCTTGAAAAATCTGGCTTGTAGTTTATGTTTTTAGTTTTGTTTACAGATTTTGGAGTTGAGTTTTAATGGTAGATCCAAAATGAACTATAGACCGTTTCAAGTAGAAGTTTCTTAGTGAAGAAACAGGCTACCGTATTTCCCTTGATAATCGCCCCCCCCCCTAATTAATACCACCCCCTTTCTGAGTGTTCGAAACAATAAAGCCACCCTGGAATAATTCCCCCTATCCAAAACTACATACGATGTCACCACTCAAATTCCACTTTCGACAGCAAATTAAAAAAAAATTCTTTAATGGGAAACGAAGAAAAATGGAGTTTCTGACACCTAAACGTAGGTAAACTCGAGAAAATTCTGGAAAATACTATAAATAAAGCTATAAATTTTGATTTGAAAATACAATTACCGCCCCTTAATAGTGCCTCCCCCTAAATAATACCACCATCCGTTTCGAGAGGTGGAAACAATAAAGCCACCGGGGCGATTATCAAGGGAAATACGGTATATTGTGTTCAAGATGGGTTCTGCCTTTTCTTAACTTTGCCGTTTAGTAATATCTTATTTATGTTTCAATAACAGCATGGTTGAGTTCTCCCGTCTAGTCTACTGCTGTTGTAATATAAGACCACGGGGTACTAACCTTGTAAAGGAAATTCTTCAGATAAGTAGGTATGCACTTTTGATTTATATTAGGAATGTTTATGTTTTAATCATAGCATAGAAGATAAAGTTTAAAATTATTGATGTTTTGCACGATCGTTAATTATATTAACAGTTACAATTCCGCATAATAGAATTGTTTCGAACATTTTAATATTCCTACGCATACGTTTCATGGAATTGTTTTATGTGCAGTCTTCCTATATCAGTGTGCGAATAAACATCCTCCGAATAAATGACAAAAATATCACTTCGAGAGGTGGCGACTGCAAATAAAGTCATTGAGTACTATATCCTCCTGCTGCGCTGTGGAGCTGATAGCCTTATCAGTATTGACTGCTTTACCTTTAGTCTAACTTCACTAAAAACTGTTGTCGTGAAAGAAATATGCTCTGGTCAAAATCCAATCCACTAAACCACATAAACTTCCATTTTATGTAAATTACTGAATTCCACTTTGAAATATAAGTTCGTATAAGTTTCAGAAATAAGATTCCGAATTCATTTTCCGAATTGTATATTCCTAAACATATTCTTAGAAGTTAGTACCCGACAAAAGTTTCAAGGTACTGTAAGATGGCAAAAAAATGGAGTAGTTTGAGTTACTTGCATCGAGTTTGCAATTACAATTTTGATTATTTAAAATCTTGCTTTACTTAAAGCTTTCTTACGATGCGTCTTATTTTTACAGTGTGTGTCTGTGTGTGAGAAAAAAGGCTCATAAGCAACTCCGTCCGCCGTCTCTCTCTCTTCTTGCCTCTCGTCCTCAGCTTTTTATTCGATTACAATTACCACAGCTCCAACAACATCTGTAACGGATGTCAGTTGCCCTTATCATTATGAAAAGTTAGCTGTTTAATTTAAATATTATTTTAAACATTCAAACCTCTAATTATTTTAACTTAACCGTCTAATACTCTCTCAACTACTTTAATTAACATCATTAGATATCGAAACCAGATATCTTACACTATTCCGAGTAAGCTAATTTTCTTCCATTAAAATTCGATGAATGAAGGATACAAATGTTAATAATTAGAGCATTCCTTTGTCATAATAAAATAAATGGCTTTCAAAAAAATTACACATAGTTGTTTATGTTGTACATCTACCCTTGTTTAGTAGTGTATTATATTATTCTTTCAAGTTCAAAATAAAATTCTGGGTCTCTCCCATTCGGGTCTTATGCGTGTAGGAAAGAACCTTCTGCCAAGGAAAAATACCCTACACCAGAGAGCGAACACGCAATGTGCTGTTATCAACCCTTTTACCGACATTTGTCTTTCTTAACTCATGTTTTGAGTTGGACACTTCTTTTATCTCTAACTAGCTACACTTGTAGACATTATGTGCCAATGATAACAGCTCACATCCACGCTTCAATAACTAAAACATTTCAGTTGTTTCACGCTTGTTCATCTCTTAACGCATAGACTTACGTAAATCACTTCTTTCTTATTTTAGTTCTACTTATTGAGTTTTGAACATGAAACTGTCTCTTCTGACATTTAAAAGGTCTAAACAGAAATATATTCTCGGATTTTCTTACTTAAATGGTAATGTGCAGGTGTTGTGTTTACTTGCTAATACCAATCCACTGTTTTTCTCCATAAATAGAATAAGTCTTTTAACTACATTTAAGAAAACATATCTCAACTCGAACTGCCTTAAATCAAGTCATCGTGATGAAGCTTGTCAAAGATTTTAACTAGGCTTAGGCTCAGGAGTGTCGTTGTTCAGCAGTTCGGGGTCCTCAGTTGTCCAGCTGGATGTACCGTCTCCATGAACAAGTCGTTCTTCATCATCGGCTTCGGTTTCTTTCATTGAAGCCGTAATTCCCCGTAGGAGATGTCCTGAATATCTCCCTACTAATTTCTTGCCGGAGACCCTGTTAGCTTCACCCCGACATGCATGGACTGACAGTTCCTCCGACGATTCCGAATTGCAAAAAATCTGATTTATACCAATTCTAAGTCACCCAACCTGGATCAACTAAGGCCGATCCTTCCTTCACTAATCTTAAAAATTCATATTGATTTTAAAAGTCTCTGCTTATTGCATTATCATGACCATTGTATCTGATACCACAAACAATTCGTTCAGTAGCTTTCGTCAACGCATAATTTTTAGGCTGTTGAATAAAGCTTTGCTGCCGTCACATTGGAAAATTCAATTGGTGCAATTACCTCATGCCTGCCCTCAAATATAGAATCTTCACCACAGCACAATTATTAATTCTCGTCAAGAAATCTCGCTTATTAATTAAACTTCTGGACCACAACTCGTCCATAAAAATTTAAATGTAAGCTCCAGGACACAAAAACAATATTAATTCTCCTGAATTAACTGAATCAATTAACAAAACCACAATTTACGTCAAAAGCGCGTTTTCAAGCAGCAAAGCCACAAGTCTAGTTAACTTGAATACATCATTAAAATCAAAGTCAGTTTGTCATTTGTCAGGAAATTTACCATAGTTCTCGTAAGAATGTTACTCATACGATGATCGTATGCTTCCTTTCATTCGTTTCTAGCGAATACATATGCGGCCCGACCGCATCCGTTGATAATTGATAAACTTGTAGTGAATTAAAACATTTGTAAGTTGTTATTGTTTAACTTGACTACGTTGTAAAGTCTGACCATGTCCTTCCGTGTTACTGTACCTCCACACAGAATTAATTAAATACATTCATTAATTTGACTAACAACATTAACAAACATTTAAGTTGTTAGTAATAATTCAATATCGCACAAAAGAATCAATTACGAAAACCATTTTTCTTTTATAAGGACTGATTATAATGGTTAACGTTTTGTCCCGTTTCTTATCGTACTTTTGTATATAATTGGCCAAATATTTACACTATATTCGTATAGTACGGATCATTATACTCATTTCGTATAAATAAATGCGTCTTATTTTTTAAAGAAGGACAAAGATTAACAGTCAAATACAAAAATTACGGAGCAGAAGAAAAGAAGAAAGAGTATTAAGGAAATGAAGAAAGATCTGTGCGTCCCCAAAGTGAATAACGAATCCGACGATGAAGTCACATAAGCTGTCACTCTTACTTTACCACAAAATTCATTACCAACAATGTTGTCGATAGATGATGAAGCGAATTTCCACAGGAGCTACGAACGTCTGATGGCTAGACAATCTTCAATTCAACCCGTATTACAATTCGGACTATATTTAGAAGATTCAGCTTCAGATTGGTTCGACGTAATCTAAATCAGATAAAAGCACTAACGGACGGAAATCAAGCATTAATCCCCCTTTTATGTAATGGGATTAGGACTTTAGGCCTTCTTGACACGGGCTCCATTGGCTCTCTCGCAAACGAATATCTGATTAACACGAGGGAACTCTTATATCCTCTACCATTGGGATAATCACAACTGCGAACGGAGAATATTATTGGAAGCGTTGTAGTAAAAGTGGATATTGGAGACTGGCGATTCGATCACGAGATCTATATTGTAAAAATCTGATCTATATAGAAATTGGAAACGAATTGCAGACGAACGAGCAATAATGAAAGAGATAGTGATGAGAAATCGAGCCTCCTGCGGTTTTTAATGTGAAAGAGGATCGGAATATGTGCAGTCACACCCTGGGTACCCCAACTCCATGAGATGTATGTCCTTGGAAAAGGATAGGGCCCAGCCCCATATGGAATCAACTCTGGATTGTGGTCAATGGACATGGTCACAAACTAAGTCATGTAGGGATGAAATCGTGAAAACCTCTGCAGAGGTCGGTTTTAAATCGGGATACAAGCGAAATTATACTAAATTTTTGGGATCAACGAGAATTTTGAGTCGTATGTGAGTTTAGACAATGCATAACAAGAGGCAAATAATAATTTTAACGTCCTATGAAAAGTCAAATGATGACCAAGAGGTTTTTGAATCGTATGAAAACGTTGTCGAAATCGTAAAGAATAAAAGACAAAATGAATCTATTAAGTTCGAGCCGATGAATATAAATGGAAATGTAAATATTATCCCTAGAACGCCTCCGTGCGTATTCCCTAGGAAAGAAGGAATGTATACTATGGAAGTAAAAACAATTGGGGGTTTGAATTGCATGAGCACATTACTGGTAACGGGAGGGGAGGTTGATTTTGACTGCCACAAAGTAAATAAAAAGGTGAAAAGAGAAAATGGGAGCACACACTTGATTGGAAAAACTGTCGAGAATGAAATTGTAATTGAGAATGAAATGATCGATGACGTATTTAATCAGCTACGAAATAAGTTTGAGTCTTTAACCGTTGAAAGTAAACCTGCAGACTATCATACAGTTGTCGAACATAAGTCTATGCTTTTAAACCCGAATAGTTCAAGATTAGTACCTATCCGCCGGCACAGATCAAGAGAGAATTGTACAAATGATACAATGTTTTTCGAAATATCTTTGTCCAGAGAAATCAAATACGGTGTTACAGCGCAAGAAGGCATAATCGATGAGTATCATATGCTCATTGCTCAATGTTTGAGAATACTGTTGGAAGAAAATATACCATCATTTCAAGGTTTCTTTTAAGACTATAACTCTAATCATACGGCGTGTTCCTGAAACGATTGCTCATCCTTTATAGACCATACGGAGGCATTTAAAAGGGAGAGAAGATTTAAGATAAGAGACAGAAGTACACTTCCCTTTAGACGAATCTATAATAATTGTGCCAGTAAAGATACAGAATTCAGCTGACGCAGATTCAGTGAACCCGCTAATTAGTTCTGTCTTAAAATATGATTATTGCAGTAAACTATTACCATTCCCTGCATAGGTCGTCACATTTTTACGCGGGACGAGCATGAGGACGGGGGTTCTGAGGACAAGCTACCGGGATTTGTAGCTGTGTGTCGACATACTAGCTTTTGTCAACCTTGTTATTTGTAACTATGTTAAAGTTTCGTTAGTTTATCAATTCATCATGAGTCAATTAGTAGTAAACGAACTTCCACGGTGTTTCGTTTTGCTGTAAAAGGAACAAAAGGAAAGCCATCTGCAACTAATGACGAAGTATTTTTAGCCCAGTCAGTTTGTGCTTATAAGATTAGTTTGATGTCTGTCTGTGCGTGTCGCGTGTGAATACGATAACTTTAGAACGGGTTAAGGTATCGGGTATAAAATTTGCATACAATCTCTTTGTGTATAAAGAAAGAACGTATCAAATTTTGGAGTCAATCGATTAATACTGTTACCGGTGGGGGTCAACCGACTCTATGGGGTCTTTCGATTCCAATTAGCCGTCAAGTAAAGTTTCTTTCAAAAATTCGGTTTGATTCATGGAAATGTAGGTCAGCCTGAAAGTTTTTATTCATTTTGACCCTAGGTGGGAGGTCATCCAGGCACAACTCAATTTAGTCCTTGACTTCCAAATTACCAATCAATTCATCATTTCTCCTTTCTGATGCGTCGAAAAGCAATATTATTCAGGCTGAATAATGTTTACTCTATCGGGTCCCTTGGTAACCGGTGGGGGTCAGTAAGGCCCAAACTATTTTAGTCTTGCACTTCCAATTGGCCAGTGAGGGAAGCCAAAGAATGCAATTTTGATTTTGGGAACATAAATTAAGGAGAATATTCTTAACACAGTATGGGAATTTTAGGACTGGTTGGGACAAGATTGGGATAAACGTTTCTTTATATCGGCCTGTTTAAATAACCCTCACGTTTTAAAGCGCGCGTTTTTTAAGTTGATAAGAATGATAGTCAGTTTTGAATCTGCGCTTCTTATTTAAGTTGTTATCGGCGCTACTTCGGGATAAAAAATCAATCAGGTTACAATTTTTGCTTCTTACTGGTGCAGTAATATGCTTTTGTAAAATAGTCTTGTAGTAGTAAAACAATAATCTTGACTAACAACTACTGAGGGGGTTTGGGGGCGAAGCCCCCGATAATATTACTTATAACTGAACTTCTTTATATTGTTATATTGAATATCTTATGTTCAGTTAAAGTGCCCTGTGCTTCCAGTTACCCAGCAACAATAGTTTCATTCGTTATCTTTCGTTTATTTGATGTCGTTTTGTAATACTATTCAGATTGGAATACCGGTATATATTAAGCCATATAGGAATAGTTATAAGTGTAATAATCCTGGTGCACACCAATATATTTGTCCCAATTAGATTCAGTACCCCAGTCATTTGAAACGAAAGGGTCACCGCAAACAAGAGTTGAATCACGGTATACGGAATATCACGAATCAAACTATTCTTACCGGCTAACTGGAAGCAAAGGACTCAAGAATCCAAATTGTCTGGGCTATAAAGACTGCTTGGCATGAAGTTTTTATTAGACGGGTTGTGCAATTTTTCACAGAATTTCTTTGGCTCTCAAATTGCTTTTTAACTTTTTTCTCACAAAACACTATTTGTATTATTTTATAGCCATAGGTCCATTATTTTTTAAGGTTAGTTGAAGATTGTGATTGGTTTAGTGTTTGTTTCTCACGTTATTTCACATGAAGTCTAAACCATTGTTGTTCGTAAAAATTCAACTTCAACCCTTCAGCCACAACTGGTTGTCATAAAATATGCTTACCGCATTCAATATCTGGCCATGCAAATTTATAGAGTGTATCTTTCCTTTCATTATTTCTACATTTACCATAAATTATTAATAACTGCTAGTAATAAAAAAGTTTGGTAGAGCCCTATTGACCCGAATGGTCACTAGTTTCACTGACAGATTGAGTAAACAGTATGTTATTTTACTTACACGTTGAAACCCAAAATAAAATGGCTGACAATGCTGGCATAATAGCTGGCAGTTGATACACTTTGAAAGAATTCCAATAAGGTAAGTCATGGGAATAATTAACCGTACCGTGAAGCGATGCATAGCAATAGTATTAGAGACGTATGCAGGGCCAAGGGCATTTAACCTAATATTCCCTCATACGCTAAAATCTTTTCGATATTTCTCACTTAGAATTTTTGTTGTCGGCATGCAATCTTACTAAGTTAATTTTGCATGATTTCACGCTTCTTCTTCACTTCTTCATGCAATATTTAACAATCCATTCGGAACATACAAGCCTGTTTCATTTCCACAGATTGTGGCATCCTCAAACCATAACTTGAATATAGAACCAAGACAAAAATATGTACCATTTACACACATTACACAAGTTTTCGAACATTCTCTACTTTACGGTACCATGAATGAGGTGACATAATTAAAATTTAAAATTATACTTTACACAAAGGTCAGTAGAGTCTTAAAATCACCTTAGTTTTCTTCATTTTGGTTCTCTCTCCAGGGCAGGTGAACTACATCTATCATGGAATCCGGAAGTTTGGATATCAAAACATCGTAATTCTCTTAGCGAAGCTGTCAAATTAGTAACTGTCAAAAACGGTACAAAAAGGAAGTAAATTTATTAAAGCTGAAAGGTCTACAGTAATTTGAGTTGGTTCTCGAACTTTCCCTCACCTTGATAATGCGTGTTTGTAACAAAATTCCATCATAAGAAGAATTCCATCATAAAATATGCACGAAGAATTCCAATAGAAAGAAGAGACCGTCTCGTCGAAGAATGTGAATCTCGTCCTCGAAGATTTGCGTGGACGTTTAACAGCTATTAAAAGTTCCATTAAAGCTGAAAGAATGGATTCAAGTATTTAAATCTTTCGTTGATTAAAATAGTTCAAAATGAAAAACAATATTCTTATTTTTACTTACGAGAGATTTTCCAATTAACTTGAAGAGTTGAGAGCTTAAAATTACTAATTAGTAACGATTGGGGATTTGGGGAGAGGCCGGAAGGCCAAGTTCCTTGTGGTTCTTTCAACTTGTTTCTTTCAACTTAAAGTGAGGAAAACACTTGTGAAAGATACATGAAATGGAATTGAAGTGAGGACTGGAGGAATAAACACACTCCAAAGCTCGTCTTGTCTTTAAGATTGATACAGGAAGTTCTTTCAAGATGCATGCATCATTCAATGTGACTTCACATGTTAACAACCCTTATTGTAGTTTAGCATCTTTTAACAGTAAGGGAGAGTAGCAGCGGATGTCAGTGAGGAGGGACATTATCTTCTTGGTAAGGAAGTCACATAGGACTGTATATTTACACTAACAACCTCATATGCCACACAATCACTCTTCGGCCGACACAGTGACTTAATCTGCAAAAGGATAATTCTCCCTTTTAAAAAGACTACATACACTCACACACTTAAATTCTTAGACTTCATTCGCATTAACACTCAAGTAAGATTAATAAAGGAAAGAACTTGAAGAACTGGCCGGATGGAGTAGAATTGAAAAGGGAAAATTCTGGAATTCTATGACATGCGATGATTATATAAGAATTATTTGACCATGTAACAATGGAATGAGTTGTCCCGTTGAACCTACTCAGTATCGTTGGCTGTGTAGTCAAACCCATTACGATTAACTCATCTAAATAAATATTTACCAAGTGAAAAATAAATAAACTTGCAAATAAAGAACACTAGGATTACATACGCAGAGTACAAAAGGCTTCTTTTCCTGATACTTTAATGAGAGCAAAGAATAGATTAAGTGCAAATAAAAATAAACATAGTTGGTACATAGTTGGAGAACGATCTGAAGATCCAATTGTGACATGTGAAGTTGGGGCATATTTTGATATTTGTTGCAGTGATAGCACATACAAGGTTGATGGAGTAGCTCAGATACATCATCGAGAATTCCTCGAGCCCAGTAAACTGTAAGGAAACTGCGTACAATTAGTTGGTTGAAGAAATAACATCATTACAAAGAGGACATTTATTTCAGTAACACAGTTAGTACACTTTGAATAACTAGCGTTTTGTGGACTATCTCAGAAACTTTGACTATAACAACCCAATGCATTTGCAGATACCACTAGCGTATTTTCATGAATAATTAATACTAATGATTCAACAAATATTGTCTCTTAATTCAGTCAGCACTTCTCCCAATAGATTTCTTCCTCTCCAAGTGTCCCTTGACTGTGCACGAGGGTCTGTTGCCGAGAGTCCAATCCCATAAATCGTATCTCTTGGACTAGCTTCTACTAAAGTCGTCCCTACAGTCTTCCTTAGAGCTTCCATGAGTTGAGGGTTCTGTGTAAACTTGCGATGATTCCCTTCATAAATAATACGACGGTTATGTTTCTTCCATTCTCGTTCATTGAAATTCTTTACTTGTCTCCCC
>JAQGAC010000677.1:0-20570 GCA_034696585.1 Isotomurus maculatus
GCCTTACAACCTCCTAATTACTACACCCCGTCATCCCCACGAGGACTAACGAAGTCAGGCGCATTCCGGGCGTTACACATTTCCTGTTACATGTTTTAATTGATGAAGGGGATTTCCTCTTTTCTGTTTGATCTTTTGGGTATCAGAGTCAATTTAATAGTAGTTATGCAATCATTATCAAGAATCGGTAACTTTTTCATCACATGTACAGAGGCACAGAGGATATGTGAATTAAATTAAGCAGCAGCGTAGTTATCTAATACAGTAAAATCTTGCTTAATGATATCTTTTTAAGTTCCATTATTGAACTCTTTTTATTTTTGGCAACGAAATAACGAAATGTAAGTTTTCTAGATAAAGATTGACAAATTGTAAATGGAATAGGAGTGGGTGGAATAAATTGTTGGCATTTGTCACTTACTTCTCACCATTGGAGCTGGAATATATCGAAATAGCATACATTTTTTGAACCCCAATCAAACAGTAATTAAACTTGTCATTTTATGATTACGTTTATTCCAAAGCTAAACTATCTCGTGGTCATTTCTTTTTTACTGCAGGTGTATCTTTGCTTGTTAAAATCATAAACTCAATCTCTCATATAATTTTTCATAATTTCAATCATGAGCTCGCTGTAAACGACCTTTCCGTGCAAATATCAACCCTATTGTGTAGTTGCTAGTTAGTGTGCAAGTGTTATCATTCACAAACAACTTTTTAATGCACTACGGGTATGATAAGATGCTCATTACTTACAGCTCTGTCAGACTAACTCACAAGTAAATTTCCATGTATCAAACTCATTTACTCATTCATTAGCGAACAATTACTTTATAGGAGTCTTATCGCATTTAAATTCTCACGCAGATGCACACAAGGAAAGTTCAGCGATGATAAGCACTCATTTATTTTGTTATAAATTATTAAATTATTATTGTTGCTTTGTATTTGTAGGGATCAGCGAAGCTTAAAGCGAACAAAAGGGGACTTGCCTACCTGCCTGCTTAAAGTTTAAACTGTTTAAAGTCCCTACGTGTTATCTGTTAGCGTGCTTATGAGAGCTTGAATCCCATTCCATTCTTCAGTCTTTGAATAAAAACAGTAAATATAAAAATAAAATAAATACACACCGTCTCACCATCTCACGATTCCATCATAACTCCAATCATCAACCTATTGTGTGAATTCGCACTTTTATGCGAAGAACGCATGAGATTCGTACATTCATCACAAGAAGTATTAATATCTCCTATAAAAGTAAAATGATATATGTAGTTGATTTCTCATAAGAACTCCACTGCAGAAAAACCATAAATCTGTAACGCTTCCGTTCAACTATTCGCACGAAACGCGCTTTGTATTTAGCTGATTCACAATTTTATTTTTATCTTTCGTGGTTTCCTTAATTTTATTACTTTGTTTCTTTTAAGTATCTTTTACAGGAATTTATTTATTTATGTTTATATATCCTTCTGTAATCTTTAAAGTCCTTTTTTGAAATATTCTACATCCAACGCAATCTATAACAATTTGTCTTCCGGAGAAAGCTTATTTCAAAATGGAATGTTATAAACTGTAAGACTCGAATGAGCTTGATTAGGTTTCACTTAGGAATTCAGTTCAGTTTTGGATATTCAGTTGTAATGTTTACCGCAGCGTGTGTGGAGTTCACATCTCAGTTCAAGAAATCGATTTACTGCTAAATAACAATATGACAAGTATACGCCAAGTCATAAAAGTCATCTCAAGGTAACATAACATAAATGTGCAAGTTTGCACTTTTGCTTGCGTGGAAAATTTAATGCTTGTACACGATGCGTTTAAGTCAGCTTGCAAGTTGCAAGTGCATAACCCATCCTGCAATGTAAATCGGAATGTGCAAAGAAACAGCAGAGAAGTTGAACTGAACTGTTAGCGATTGTGAATTGTGTGACGATAGAATAATAAATCACAAAGCTTCCTCTCTCCGTTTCATGTTAGCCTTGCTGATAATCCTGTCACACGGTAAGCAATACTGACTTACAGTGAAACGAGAAGTTTGAGCTTTGAGAGTTAACTCAACAACAAAACCCGATCGATGAAAAAACACCCGTGTCATGTATCCATTCTTCTTCCCAAGTAATAAAAAGACTTAACCACTTTAGCACATTATTCTCTTATAATAATTGCATACCAAACAGCCCATGCAAATCTCGTCATCTCCATTATTTGTCAAGACTCAACAGATAAACGATAACCCCCCACACACTCAGAGTGAGTCAGAGTCACTTCCATATTATTAAATACTCTGTCAGTTAATCTCAGTCTCAGTGATCTCAGCCTCACCACTTAATCTCTGTGTGTCCATCTCTCTACCTTTTGGCTGCTTAGTTTCCATATATTCCTCATTCTGTGCATCAAGGTTAGCTCATACTTTCATCGTTGATTGTTTAACTAAATCTGGTCTTCTTCTTCAATTTGCACGATAATACGCATTGAGCGTTTGTTCTATTCTTCTCTCGTGTAATCCTCCTGCATTATTCATCAGGTGGGTAGAGTGCCATACCTGGGAATCACTGCTGCACTTTTATTCGAAGGTGTTTGTTGGGAGAGTTCTTAGGAGAGGCCATAAAAAGTTGAATGAAGTTTTGTAGTTTGAGGTGGTTCACTTAAAAGCTCATCTTTCATGAAATCTTAATCGTGTGCAGGGAAGTGTATTACTCGCCTAATTGTCTAATGAGAGAAGAACTCGACACACACAATCAACAAAGAGAGCATCTCTGTGCAAAAGAGAGTTTGTAGAAGAAGAAGGCTGCAGGGAATTTATATCTGCACCATCAGGAGAATAAATAGCAAAATTGTTGCAAGCAAGCAGGATTCGCGAGAAATAATACTCTCCCGTTGTATCCGCATTGTTACTTTTTTTAGTCTCTAATTCAGTTTATAGGGTGAATAGAAGAATTCTACAATTATGTACAATTAACTACAGTTCGTAGTGATCCCAAAATCCCAATATACTTGTTGGGTTTTAACAGAATTCTTGTTAATCGCAGGGAGATCGTTGCGAATGAAGACGGAGAGTTTGCAGAGTTTGGGAGGTTTCTGAAAGGATTTTGGAGCAGCAGATTTAATTGAAGAATTGTGGACAATCCAGATTTCCGGATCACAATTTTCGAATTTTGTTCTACCGATTGTCCGGAATCATTTTTGTAACGGTAAGGAGCCATCTCACACAAAAACTGAAGTTAGAAAAAATAATTACATCGAAAGATTAATATACATCGAATCCTTGTGCTTACAGGTTTACAGATTAGGTGAGATGACATCGATATCCTTCAAGAAAGCTTCGTTCCCCCAAATTCCCCAAGAAGTGCTGAAGAAAGCAGCTGCATCTGCGTTGGTGTCTTCATTCGTGGAACTGAACTCCTCTTCCAAGCAGCCCGTAAAAAGCCATTCCAGCTCAAGCAGATCATCTTCCCTGTCTCTTCCCAAGAAGTCCAAAAGTCACAAAGTGGTTATAGACGTCGACACAAAGTCCTCAGGAGACTCTCCTTCAAGTGACGCTACAACTGCGACCACCGTCTTCATCAAAGTAACTCCAAGGAACTCCCCATGTTTCCCCGATGCCCTCAGAGAGATCAAAATCCACGAGGAATTTCTGAAAGAACTGAGCCAATGCAAATACCGTCACAAAGTAACTCCCCTGGGATTCATTCCGAACTGTTTCCTCACTCAAGTGAGTGAAGACAACTGTATGATCTTCCTGGAGAACCTGAAGGCTCAGGACTTCCAGCTTCACTCGTCCAGTCTCACGTTGGACTTCAATCACGCCCTTCTCGCAGTGGAAACCTTAGCTCGCTTCCATTCCTCGTCCTACTTCACTCGAAAGCAGATGGGAGCAAAGGCAAAAGGAACGTTGGAGCTTCTACGGAAGTTTCCGTATGTGAAGAGACAAAGTCATCCCGAAATTGAGGCGAAGTTGCCTCCACTCTTCGCCCAGTTCTTCGACCAAATCATCTGCAAGATTGTCGAAGGAGAGAATCCTTCCTTAGCCTTTAGACTCCGGAGGAAGTTTAAGGAACCGTCACTGATTTACGATAAGATGGAACAAATGCTGGAGAATGAGAAGTACGACAACGACGATTTCTACGTGGCTTGTCACGGGGACTTCAGGACGGGAAACTTGATGTTTAAGTACTTAGAACCTCGTGGAGAACCTTCCGAGTGTCGAATGGTCGACATTAAGTCTTTGCAGTGGTCGCCGATCGCCTCAGACTTGGCGTATTTCTTCCTGACCTCCACAAGTGGAAAGATGAGGGAGGAATTTGAAGAGAAGCTGTTGGCGTTCTATTGCGATTCTTTTGAGGAGCATTTGAAGTCTCGGTATGAAGCACAGGGCCTGTCCATTCAGGATTTCGATATTGAAGACTTCCACAGGAAACTGGAGAATCAATACAGGCGAATGTTGGAGTATGGATTCTACAGGGTGATCACTGCGTTGCCCATTCTGATGGTTGGAAATGGAGAAACTACTCTGCAAGGACTTGGTGAGACGTTAGAAGCGTCTCCGAAGGATTTCGATAAGTTTTTGCAAGATTGTTTGAACTGCTCGGATCTCAGTCAAAGTGTTATGAGCATTGTTATGCAACTGGTGAAGAATAGAATCATTTAGATTGTCATTTACATTGAAGCAAGTGTTATTTTGTGATACACCAGGAACATTCCTATTGTTATAAATTAATTCATTGAGAGTTTATCAACGCAGAGCAAGAAACTAACTTAATGTAAAAGTAGATGTTGTTAAATGAGTGTAATAAATATTCATAAAAATTCATCCTGATCTATTAAGTAATTCGATAGTACGCCCTCGTCCATAAAAGAAACTATTTAGTGATAGTAGGTTACGAAGATTGTAAAAAATGTTTCTGAGGGTTTGATAATCTAGAATTTGTATAAGCAATTTATAAAATTGAAAGTATTTTCATCTTAAAATACTTAATGTATCTAACAAACTATTGATATTCTGGCAAATAGGATGTGAAAAGGAAACACTTAAAATTCCATCTTGTCCGTTTTTATTTTAGATCAGACTAAAAACTTTCCTACGATGCCTGAAAAACTTTCCACAGCCAACTTCATTTTTTACAAAAGAATATTGTGTCCTTCTAAGAAACATATAAGTCCTTATAACAATAAGGCATCCTGTCGTACATTCATTTCCTCTGTGTATACTCAAATAGGGGGAAAATAGACCGAAAAATAACATTTTTACGTCCACTTTTACACTCCTACATCTTCTATACTTCTAAACATCCCTTCTAATGTGATTCCTCTAGCTTCCCTTCATTCTACAGACAGACAAACAATTTCTTTGTGTTCTTTCAGAACTCAGAGGAATGAGATATGGTTGGGATATTAGGGTGGCTTCCTTAATTGGTTTCCTCTCTGTCGCTAACTGAATCAAGTACACCTTCCCCTATAAGCTATACAGATGCAAGTCAAGTTTAAGTATGAAAGATGCGATAATAAAGAAGTAAGTAGGGAAGCAAACAGCTTTCCAGAGAAGCACGTGCAGCGTGTAACCTGCAGTAACCTACTTGCAGACTACTCCCTCGCAGTTCTGTCTAATGATATCTTTTATGGTGGAAGACTGTTTGCTATCGAAATGGAAATAACCAGCTAGGAGTGCAGGTAGGATGACGTCTATAGGGAGTTGCAATGGAGATGATCATCGACGATCGTGGGATTCCCCCTTTTTTGCCCTCCACCCTCACTGGATCCTGCGAATCTCTCCCAATAACGAATTCAAAAGCAGATGTGTCTAGTCACTGTAAACAACATTTCGAATACATCTCCCCATGTCACTCCCATCCTGGGGATTTCTGATTTGAACCTTCAGTCTTTTGTTGGTCGTTGCCTTAGTCAGTTCTTGAAAAAACTAATCACTCGTGTCTTTAATAACAACTGATCAGCAGTGAATGCCAGACTTTTACTGGAAGGGATTAAAAGTTCAACTGCCTAAAGATCTGAGGATTTACTTGTCTTTGTCCTTTGTGGCTGTTCCTACTGAAATAAACTGTTCATATTTGGAGACTTGTGTGTTGTGGTCATTAAGCAAACTACATAAATAAATAATTAACGATTGATAACAGCCAACTCCCCCAGAATCCATCCATTCTTGGGACGTTAGTGGAATCTCCGCCTTAAAAGTAATCTCCACAAGGTCCTAAACATTTCGTGGAAGTGGAAGAGATCAAAAGAAGACCTACTTTTGACTCTTTTCGTCAACCAAATCACAAAGTAAGTATTATACAGTTACAGTTCTTATCCTTCTCAATAAGACTTGAAAGGGAAAAAAGCACGTTGGCCAGAGTAGTAATATTTACATTTTACATAAACACACACAAGCATACGAGTTAGTTTGTGTGTGCAAGTTTTAATCATAAAGTGTATAAACACATGTACATTAAGCGTACACAAACTTGTTCGCGAAGAAGGAAGAATGTTCGCCTATTAAATAACATGAGACATTACACATTCAACATTCCTACAATCAAATCTCATTTAACTTTTATATAATTCTCACTCAACTCAAAGACAGTTGAAGCAAGAAAGACTACAGATCTCCCTTATTTATTTAGTACAGCGCAGATATGATAATAAGTTTTTTAGATGTAGCAGACACAAATGAAACATTAAAGCATATGGGAAATAATAATGCAAAGTGAAATATAAGATTCTGCAGAGTTGGTTATTGCTGAATGATCAGCTTAACTCGCAGAAAAGCTTTTAGCTTAAAGTAAGTAAGATTAAAATGTTATTGGCTGAGTGAGGGCTAAAAAACGTGTCATTCATTTTCTCTTACTGCTAATAATACTTTGATACGCTTATTGAGTTTAGTAGAGGAAGAAGTCTGAGACTTTAAGTGTAGCGTAGCCAAAGAACAAATCTGGACCAACCCGATAACCATAAACCCAAATATAGCTGAGAGTTTTGACCACACAACTAAAATTCATTATATCCAATTCACCACACACACACATCTGAGACATTTTATTCGTTAAATCGTTGTGTTATTATTATCTCTTGTGGTCAGCAGAACTTCGTTGAGACCTCATTAATTATGTCATCTCTGTGAGTCATTCAATCATTCAAGTCCACATGGCTAAATATTTATCTCTCTGTTCAACGACACTCTCTCATTGTGTTTGAGCAGCTTAACACAAGTTCGATATTAACTTATTGAACAGATCGATGCAGAATTGCAAAGGCAAGTGCAGATAACAAATTAAGTCAAGTGTGAAGTGTTTGCATTCAATTTTGTGTCCACCTTGTTCCTCTTTGTATTTTTCTGCTTTCCATGAACCAACAAAAGTAAAAAACCAAACAGGTCGATACAGCAAAAGTCAAAGGTATCGATTTATTCTGCCTAAATGAAGGGGAAGTTATTTTATTATTTGTGTATCCTATTGATTTTTAGTTTTTACCCCTTTCCTCCCAAAGCTTCACACTTATTTTTATTTTGAGGCATTTTTTTGGCCCAACGATTAATTCATTTATTGACTTGTTATGAATTAAATGTATCACAACTAGTTGACGCAGAAAGGTCATTCTTCAGCCTACGTAGTTTAGAATGATTAAAATTATGGACGTTGTGTGTAAATTGCGTTCTGTTTCTTAAAGGAAGTCCAATCACCAACAACTCTGAAGTTATCCAGTCATCCTTCTCCCTTCGTCGTCTCATTCTGGAGGAAGATAAGCTACTCGACGTGTGTCTCTGAGTCATAAGCTTCTAACATCGAAGTTTAGCATCAAAGCATCACGCTACATTCTACACGTACAAGCCACTGGGTTTTTTTGTTCTCGAGGTGGACGGCTTGCAACTTCCAATAAAACTCGAGTGTCCTGTGAAAAGTCGCATCAGTTGGATTTTAGCCTTCCGTGATTTCACAACCGTTGACCGTGGGAACGCAGTGAAAGAAACTTATTGTTGCTAAAACTAAAAGTTCCCAAATTGCAAATAGTTCATAACATTTCTAAATTGCATTTGAACTTCTCACGAAAACTCCGAGTAAACAATAATTTATTACAAATTGCCTTGAGTGCTGTTATAAAAACTTTCAGTGGGAATTTTTTGGAATAATCGGTGAACAAATTCACCTAAAAGTTTGTGAATTCTCAAGGAAGTCTACATTCGCAAAACAAGTAAGTTCATTGAAACCTTTTTAACTTAGATTTGTGAATAGCTGCAATATTTGCAAATTGCAGTGCTGATTGCACATATATTTGCACAAGACGTAATTTGCATGCAATAATCCTTTTGATTTTTGATATATTTATAAATTGCGAAAGGCCAAGGTAGAATTGGAAGGACCCGGTCTACCTTTAAAACAGTTTATTTATCACTTTCGTTATCACTTGTGCCTGTTGCCTTCATATTTCATTAACACTTCCACCCAACCACTACGAAATCCACTGCGTTATTCAGTAAACCTTGACTTTCATACAAATTCATGATTCGAGATTCGCACGGATCTCTCCACAAACTACTTTTTACAGGAAGTTAACCTTCCACCTATCGTCTTATCAGTGTCTCCTGTCTCGCTTATCTTCTTAAACATCTTTCCTCAATAACATCAACACGTTGTGTTATTGAAACTGGAGGAGACACGGAAAAACACGTCCAGCATTCCAACTATAGTTGATTACAGTTAAATTCTTTGTGATACAAACCCACTCGACTAGCCAACCAGAACCTCTTTGTTATGATTTTTGAAAGTAATTATGACTTAACGCTACACTCATATCCATTTCATTCATTACGCGTTGTCTCAAGTTTTTTGTGTCTGAGGCAGCACTTCGGCAAAAGCCAAGCTACTAAGCAAGCTTGCTAGGTATGCAAAGGACAATACAATAACAATCTTCGACCTTGGCACAATGAAGCTTGGAAGCTTCTTTGAGACAGAGAATATCGAGACCAGCAAACTAAGGAGTGGACCTCTTTGGGCCAATAGAAACAGAGAGAGATGCTTTTTTCTTTTTAGTCCAAGTCATTTTCATTCATTGCGTAAAAGTCAAAAGTCTTCACCAGGAATTGAGACAGACTTTTTGTTCACACTATCTCTTTGTCATGTGCAAATATCTCTCACTTGGTCTTGTGGCTACTCCGTAAGTATTTAGCAGTGGAGTTCCCAATATTATAAATCACATTGGCCTACAAAATGAGACACCCACGGAATACCAAATTCCTTGCATCTCCTTGTGCACAGAATCCAGTCTCATTCCACTGTGCTGCACCTTCGTAGGTGCTACAATCAATCCATGTGATTAAGTTTGAGGTGATTATTTGTGTTAAGATAGTGAAATCCCGGTTAATTAGTAATTAATACCCACTCAAAAAGGATTTGCAAGTGTATCAATCACTAGATCACTTAATCAAGGGTACGTAAACCTTCATACATCATTCACCTAATCACTTGAAACCAGGTAGTGTACACACATTGATTAGTACATCGTAATTTTTAATCTTGAATCTTTTGATATGCGACCAAACCTTCAAATTCACTTTTATCGTATCGGAGATTATAAGAGAGACTCCTTGCAAAACTGTTTCATCATCATAAACATAAATCACATTGTGTTGTTTGCAATTCTGCCATCATCATCAGTTTGAGGGATGAAGTAATCATTCATTCAGTATTGAAGATAAGGTGGACGTTATTGTGTAGAGTCCAAATGAGTATAATATCTTTATCAGGTCAGCAAACACACACAGAGACCAGTATTTAATCACTAGGTGTATTAATCTATCGTAAGATAGCAACGTGTGGTTTATTATTCTGTATCTCAATACCCTCAGGCGTCATTACAACTTAATTATTTGTTACGGTAGGTTGCACAAAACGCTGCACGCTGAATTGGCCAACGTGTAGTTTAATATTAAGCTAAAGCTTCAAAGCTAAATCCTCTGAGACAGAGACACTTTAGTAAAGCTAGAAGCTTATTTGCTGTCTAAGATTGCATAAGTCTAATCCTTCCTTCCTTGTTGGATTCTTTCCAGAATACTACAGAGACAGACTACGCGAACAGACGGATTAAAAAAGACTGACTGAGTGATGTACCTCTCATCGATGTTTTCGATGGAGAGGGTCCTGGACTTAGTGCGAGGAGCTGGGCTTGTCACAGGCCACGTTGTTGGTCAAGCAGTCAAGATGAGCATCTTCAGAGGCTCCAACTTTTACGACTCAGAAACCCAGCTGATTTCCGAAGCGTTTGGTCGAGCAGTTCCTATCGTTCTTGCGGAGAAGATCCACCCAAGTCTTGCCGAAACTTTGTTCCAGTCAACCTTCCCTGAGCCATGGGACTTGAATGTTATTCGTCCGAAGATGTGGATTTATCAGAGAAAGAAGACTGGCTACACTGAGATCCTCCACAACGCGGATCCTGACCATGTCGTCAAGACTTTGGAGGATATCGGGGCTTTCGAAGGGAACCGGAGGATTGCTTTCATCACTCACGGATTCATTCACGATATTGACGTAGACTGGCTTAAGACTATGAAAGACGCGTGTCTAGGACATGAAGATATGATCGTTGTTCTTGTCGGGTGGGGTGGAGGAGCCAATATTGGCGTGGACAGGTAAAATTAATTGATTAATTAATCAGTAATTAACCTTCTGTATGAATTCTTACATTTGATTACCTTTGATTTGGAACAAATAGATATGACCGTGCCGCAAGAAACATTGAAGTTGTTGGCTGCTGGTTAGGAAACTACTTGAGGCAAATGAGACGAGCTCATCCCGAAGCTTACCTGTGGGGCATTGGTCACAGCCTTGGAGCACACCTGGTGAGTTAATTAATTAATTAATGACTTTGGGCTCCTGCCATAGCATAAACATAAACGTTGTTTAATCTGGTGATAAGCATAGTGACTAAGGCTTTTTTATTGCTTGTTTAGATGGGCTTCGCAGGCAAATGCAGTCAGAGTTTTGATCGAATCACAGCGTTGGATCCTGCAGGACCAAACTTCGAAAGAGAATTCGGATTCACCCGTCTCCAACCTACGGATGCTCCGATAGTCGACTGCATCCACACAGACGGATATGCAGCTCCAATGACCATCCAAGCGTTGACTTCTCCTACGAACCACTACGGAACTTTCGTTCCAATGGGAACCATCGACTTCTACCCAAACTGGGGCCACTCCCAACCCGGCTGCGTAACATTTTCTGTCATAGGCAGTCACAACAGAGCTTTTGAACTCTTCACCGAAACGATCTCAAGACCGGAGAAGTTCAGGACGAATATGAGACTGACGAAGACGCCTGGATTCATGAATATCACTGAGGAAGCTGTAGTCGTCGACGAGGAAGTTGAAATGGGTTTCCATTGTTCAGGAGGAAGTGGGAATTTCTACATTGAAGTCGACCAGGAAGACTTGGGCGTGGCTTTGGTCTTTGGAATGCCTTGAAATGAACTGCTGATGCGTATAGACTGTGTAGAGAAGCAATTAACTAAGCAATAATTATGTATTCCACGAGAGAAGCTTCGTTCTGCCTCAACATACTAATGTACAAGCCTCTCAGTTTGCAATTTACAATATAAAATATCCAATCGCACTTTAGAGATGAAAGACAGACGCAGATTGAAGTTTACATGCAAGTAAAGTTTAAATGGCAATTAATGGCCAGTTTCCCAAAGCTGCAGTTTAATCCCGGAACTTCAGATAAGCCATTCTGCAATGAGTGATGATGAATTTTCCCCTTGGTATCTCAGTCAACCATTCTCAAGTACTCGCCAGACACTTGAGAGTGTCTAAATTATTTATTACTCAATTTATGTGCGCAGATCGAAATGAACTTTAATGCTATTAAGTCAAAGCTGACTCAGGAGAGATGATGGATGTAATGCCACGTGTGTATTAATTTATCAATTGCCATTCTTGTCGTAATTTACCAGAAGACGGGGAGAGTTTGTTTTATGTTCAAATTAGTTTTTAGGTGTTTCATTTGAATTTTGAACGTACAATTAATATTTATTGTATGATTTGTAGTTTAGGAATATTCACAGTTTTACTTTTGTTACCAGCGTGTGCTATTGTAATTATATGAATTAATTAAGCTATAGATTACAGATATATTTTATTGTGAGAGTTAATTGGGACTTGATACCTCAGAATCGTCTTGGGGTAAATAGAGTTAAGGCTGTAGTTGTAACGTGGTGTGTTTCATACATGAATTGTTGGTCTTTCATTCACTAAGTTGTTACTTGTTACCTTCCACACTTCCAAGAAAGATGTATAGTGAAAATAGTGATTGTAAATCATTAAGTCATTCTCGTTTCATTACAAATATTACGTATGGTGTCTACAACTTTATTACATGATATTTATTATTTTAATTACGATTTCGGATTTTAATTCGCAACGGATAATAAACTTGTATGTCGCACTTTAAAAAAACGCAACTTTTCTGCAGTTGATTTGTTATTTATTATTTGAAATGCATATGCAAAGAGGAGCTTAAAGTTGCACGAAAGGAACTGTGATGAATTTTGACTCGAATGTTTCCTATTACAGCGGTTTCCATTTCCACATTTAGCTTTCTGATCGAGTCACTTAAACAATGGAGATTTCTGAAAGATACTATAATTCAGTTAGTTATCTTATCACGTTATTGATTTCTTCAGCCCACAGTTCTTTCCAATGTGGTAGCCAGTTATGTCAACATAAAACATTAACGCGTTATCCAGTTCCACATTACAATTATTTTAATGCAGTTGAAGTCTTATCTTGTGTTCTGTGTGTATCATCAACACACAATTCTCTCTTATCTCATCTCCACAAAGAGATTGTGTGAATGCAGATCGAACCGAATCCCAGCTGCGACATTTCCTCATCTATTTTCTACTCGCAGTTTAAGTACAGCCTTGTAAAATTATTTCTCAATTTTTACGTGATTTTTAGAATTTGTAGAGTTAGAAATGCCTCAAATACAAATAAATCGGCTTGCTCTCGACAAGCACTTCGTGTCTAAGGCTGTGGGACAGCCGATTTCAGAGTTCCTCATTCGACAAGCACCGTCTTTGGGTAAGAATTAAGCAAGCTTCTTACATCTCATAATACTCCTGAAATACAAATACGCTTCACTTATAATTTAGAGGCAAGTTACGTAAGTAACATCCTGACTCTCGACGTCCGAACAGCCAAGGGAGAAATCCTCAACTTGATTTTGAAATCAATGACTCCACTGACTCCTTCAGGAATTTCGACAGAGTCCGAAAAGTCGCCTTTAACTCCGGAGGGAGCATTTCGTCTCCACATGGAATCCTACGTCACAGAAATCCAATTCTACGGTCAGATTGCTCCACTCATTCAGAAGTTAAGTCCCACGACGCCTCTTTCGATTCCCAAGCTTTACTGCGCGGACACACAATCATCGTACATTCTGATGGAAGACCTGCGGCCTCGAGGATACAAAACTTCAAATCCATTCGTTGGTCTTAACTTTGAGGAGGTTTCTTTAGCCATGAAATCGCTTGCAAGGCTTCATGCGCTCTCGTACGTCCTTCTGAAACGCAGCTACTCCCAACTAGTGGCAGAAAGGCCGGCAGAAGACAACCCAGTTCTTCTCAAGACTCACGCAGCGAAGCCTCGGCTTGGGTTAGACTTGCGCAAATTCGCGGAAGACATTTACATCCATGTCGCCAAAACTCTTGGGACGCGGAGAGATCCTCAGCTGGCCCAGCGGATGATGAAGTTTAAGGGATCTGTCCATTCGAAGATGCTTCAACCAGTAGAAAGAACTTTGGGGGAATCTCCAGACCCAGCCTACTTTCCAGTGATCGTCCACGGAGACTTGTGGGTGAACAATATTCTCTTCCTGTCCAAAGACTCAAGGGCGTCTCCCGAAGACGCTGTGTTAATCGACTTCCAACAATCCCGAAGAGGATGTGTTTACGAAGATCTCCTGTATTTCTTCATGACAAGCACGTTGCCTTCTTTCAGAAACCAATATTTCAAAGAATCCCTGGAAATCTACTTCACCGAGTTCTCCAAGACTCTCCTAACGATAGACGAACCTCTTCCTCCCCAATTCACGTTGGAAGTGTTAAAGTCAACGTGTGAAGACAACTGGGACTTTGCATTCTGCTATGGAATATTCGCCATTCCATTTCAACTTGGAGTTTTCACTCCTCCTCAATCTCCAGCTACTCCGAGTCCTACAAAAGGGAAATCAGCTGCGGAAGATCCCTTTGAAACTGGAAACAAGTCATCCGTCCAATTGGCACAGGAATTTGTGGACACAGGAATCGCTAAAGGAATCCAATTAGCGTTTGACAACAGCGAAAAGGCGATCGACAGGGTAGAGATGATAGTTAAGGAAATGATTGAACTTGGCATTTTGTAATAAAACATACATTCGAAATTGAAGCTGCATAATTAATCAATCAATCATTTAATTAGTTTGGATTTTGAATCCACAAGATGTAAAACAACTGAGAATTCTGTTTAAAGCTGCGAGTCGTTATCTGTGGCTACTTAACAATGGGAAAAAACAATTACGTACGGTTGTAAAATTATGTTTTGCGCATCACGAGGGCATTTTCATATCAGCTTTGAATATTCAATTCAAACACAATCAAAAAGTGTCTGTTCTGTGCTTAACAAACTCGTATTTGTACACACTCTGTTTGCATTCCCATCGGAGAGTCCCACTACATTTGTTCACAGCCATTCCTCGTATCTCATCTCGATTCTCGATCTTGTGTTCTTGTCTACTCTTTAACTTGACTGGCTGTATAGTTAAATCTGGCCTTCAAACTAGAAGAGTCATTCTGCTTTTTCCTACTGGACTGAACACACGCAACGAGACTGCCTGGATTTCTTCGTATTCATCATTCGGTGTTCTCATTCGATCTGAACTGTTGAAAAGCAGCTGAGCAGCTAAAAAGGTAAATATTTCATAGAACTAAATTCTAAATCTTGCCTAAAAGCTAATTATTCAGTAGAGGCTTAATGTGTTTATAAATCTCACTTTGCCTCGTCACTTAATACTCCGCTGGTGCATTTTTATAGACGTACAGAATGCTCAGAGTTGTTATTGTTATTTACCACTTGTGATAGATAAAGTGTGATTTTGTGATTTTCACAGTGGTAAATCACAGATTTCTGAGTGTGAAGTGTGATATTCAATGCTACGGTATAGGGAAATCACATCACACTAAATCACACAAAATCACAATTTCACAAAATCACACTGTGATCGGGCACTGTGATTTGTGATTTTAACAACTCTGAGAATGCTGGAAAAAGTGGATAAAACATTCCTGGAGAATGCAATCAACGAGCCAATCTCAGACTTTGAGATATCCGCCGGTTCAAAAGCCGGAGACAACATTGCTGGAAGTCTTAAAGCAATTAAAGTGACGACAATAAAGGGAAAGACGGTGCATCTCGTGATGAAGATTGTGTCTGACGATCCTGAACAACAAGACTACGCCTTAAGGTTTGGAATCTACGCTATTGAAGGATGTGTGTACAGTTTAGTGAATCCCCGCATAACTAAACTTATGGAGGCTAAAGGGATTGTCAACGGAGGTCTTCCGATTCCCCGACTGTACGGATGTGGACACAACCCGAGGGATCCCAAAGAAGATTATCTCCTGCTGGAAGACGTTCGTCCACAAGGATACATAATGCCGGATAAGTTCCGGTCCCTTTCTGCCCCAGAAGTCGCTTTGATTATGAAGGAGCTAGCCAAGTTCCACGCTAAAAGTTACGCCTGGTTGAAATACGAAGGAGAAAAGGTCTTCGATGAGAACGACAGCATCAAGCGACTCAGAGACAGCGAGTTTACTAAAGACGATTCAGAGATCGCGAAAATCTGGGCGATTTACATGACAAAAAACGTTCAGAATGGAGTTGAAATTCTGAGGCGGAAGAATGAAGAAGACTTGGCAGAGAGAGTTCAGAAGCGATTCATAGATTCCGAGCCTACGGCAGCTTCGACGTGTATGCGGAAAATTATGCGGGTTTTAAAAGAAAGCCGGACTTTTCCTTGTTTAATTCACGGGGATGTTTGGGGAAACAACGTAATGATTAAGTACGACAAGGAAGGGAATCCGGAAGATCTGAAGTTCCTGGATTTCCAAATTACCCGAAGAGGAGGAATTTACGAGGATCTTGGCTACTTTTTCATGTGCAGCACATCGCCGGAGTTCAGGAAGAACCATTTGCTGCAGAGTCTGAATGTTTACTTTGAGTCGTTTGAAGGGACTTTGAGGCAGCTGAAGGTTCCTCTGCCAATTGGCTTCTCGAGGGGAGTCCTCATTGACATCTTCTTTGAACTTCGGTTGAGTTACTTGGCTCACATGTTCTTCGCCATTCCACTTCAGTTGGGACTTCCGATTCCGGAAAAGAAGGTTGTGGAAAATGGAGGAGGTCCGCCGGAAGGTTTCGATCCGTCGCAAATGAGTCCGGAGGAGATGATGGCCATGATGGAAATTCAGTTTGAAGGGAAAAGGAAGGAAATCTTGGAACTGACCATTAACAGTCCACCTGCTGTGGAAAGACTTATTGGGATTACGAGAGAAGCTGTGGATGCTGGGTTATTATGATTGAAACACGTTATTCTAAAATTGTATTTTAAATTATATAGTGAACTTTAAAAATATAGATTGAAATACATCCATCAATTATCTGCACCAATGTTAACTTGCAGGCGCCTGAGCTTCAGATTTGTGGCGTGAATAATCACAAAAACGAGTAATTTTTTACCCCAGTTTCCAATTGCATAAGGAATCTACGAATGACCTTCGTTCATCACGGGCTTTCCAGTATTCCTGTCACATTTATAACGTGTGTCCTTCAACACTCATAAACTGCCTGCCTGTCTGTGTCTGTGTGCTACTAATTCAGTATGGCACGATATGTGTGATTCGTTCGTGTCAAACATCAAACATAAAATTGAATTGTACGATAAAATAGCAGTTTATGAGAAGCTGTACTATTTAGATTCAATCACTTTTACCTATAAATTCTTCTAGTAATTTATTCAAATTGAATCTTATTTATTAATGACGCTCACACATTATTTCCGGTGTATTTCAATTGTTGTTCATGGAGAGTCTCTCAGTTTGTTCGTAATCACTTGCAGTAGTAGCATGATCACTTCCTTCCTTGTTATCCGAGTCGGTGGAATCGCTCGGAGAGATTTTGTTGAACATGACCTGAGCTCTCTGAACTTGTGGAGAGACGCCATGATGACCTCGTCGATGGAAGTGGGACTTCACTTGTTCCCTTCCAAGAGTCTCGATGAACACTCGGTACAAATGGGCTCTCAGACATTCACTCATCACTTCAGGACATTTGTTCATCGCATCCAGAACGCAGTCTCCAGTTGGCTGCGGCTGATACAGAGGCTTCGGGTTAAAACATCCATTCATACTTCGTTCCATTTGAGTCCTCCTCAGCTCTATTCGCTCTCTTTCCACTTCCAAAAAGTTCTTTCCAAACTTCGCGTCGCTTATCCGACCTTCCAGCTGCAGCTTCTCCGTCTCTGCTGCTTTCAACTTTAGCTCATTGAGAGTAGGAGCAAAAGTTTCCAAGTCGTATTCTGATGGAAACGCATCATCAGAGTTCTTTTGGACGCCACAAGCACCGGCGATGGTGACAGGAACGTATTTCCCTTCTACTTGTGTCAAAGGAAGGGTCACAGAGTCATCGTGAACTGATCGGACTTCTCGTAAGTGCAAAACAGAACGGTAAGGATCTGAAGGAATGTGGTGTTTCAAGGGAGTCATGCGTCCTGGAATCAAATTGTATTCGGCTACGCGTTCTTGGGATCTCTAAAAGTGGAAATTTGAAAGGGTTAGGAGATTTTGAAAAGGAAGGAAGGAATTCAGGGAAACTCGGGAAGTCTAACAGTTTCTGAAGTGTTGAATCCCAGTTGGTTGCAAAACATGGCGTAGAATTTGAAAGAAGCTTTCTGCGCTCTAATGTGGAGTTTTCCTATTCCAGGAAACGGGAGTTCCAACGCTTTGTTACAGACGACTCCTCTTGCAAATGCCTGAGAGTAATTAATTATTGAAAAATCTACCTAATTGATTGCCTTTTAATTAATTAATTACCTGTAGAATTTCAGTGAGAATTCCATCAATCATTCCTCTGGGAAGGCGAGTCTCATATGCAATTACAGACAAGTTCAAGGGAACTTGAGGAGCCTGGATGAAATTCGAAATGAAAAAAAAAGTCTCATTTATATTTCCAGGAAACATTCAACTTGTAGTCTCACATTGGAGTGATGGTGTTTGTCCTGCATCAATCCGTAAGTGGAGATCAAATGTTCTGAGAGGATGAACACAGGACACTTCATCACTTTCAGAGTCTTCTGGTTTACAGGAGTCTTGTGGACTTTGTACGTGAATGTTCCTTCAAAGTCATAATTAAAATCTCTATTATTTCGATAGTTTTTCACTAGTTTTTCGAAAGTAGGCTAATAAAAGTGAGCCTACCCAATCCAGCGATGATAACTGCGCGACCTTCCATCATCTTGAGTAGAATAAACTTGGAAATCTCTTCCCAAACTCGAATGACGTCGACAGCTGCACATTCCTTTTCGATGAGAGTGTGAGCCATCGTGACTGTCGCTTGTCTGAGGCCGACGTCCTGTTCGTGCCAGCCTTCCTCTGGGATCTCCAGAATGGAGAGGTGCGGAGGACCTCCTCCCTCTTCGCCGGGACCTCCTCCTCTGCCTCCCCCAGAAACACCCCCCTCAGCGTCCTCAGCAAGGCGATCTCCACCAATGTCGTCTTCAACGAACTCCTTTTCGATGTTACTCAATTGGATTGACACGCTTTTGGAAGCTCTGGTGGCTGTGGAACCGCGAGCGAAGGCTTCAGCTTCTGCCGTTGCAGAACCGCGAGCCAAGGCTTCAGCTGCCGTTGTTCCGACGTCGTAGGAAGTCCTCACCTCTCCTTTGGCGTCGTCCTGGTCTTGTTGGTCCTGTGGACCGAGAATTGTGGACACCAAGTCGTCCTCGGGAAATGCGGCGTGGGTTACTTGCTTTGTTTTGCGGGGTTTTTTGGTGGGTTTGGGATCAGGTTCATGGGGCGTGGGCGGCGGAGTTCCAGCTCCCTGGATGCTCAACTGGTCTTCCGACTGTTCCGAGTCATTTTCCAGCTGGAGGGATTTCCAGTCTTCCATTGTGTGATCAATATAAGTCGAACTTGTGAGGGGAACAAAATTAGAAGCTGAGTAGACTGTGTGCGGGTTGTTTGATCGATTCCTTCGTTAGGAAGCCTTGGAAAGTCAAGTCGTGGAGACTCTGGATTGTGGAGATCATCGTGAGTTACAACATTTGAATGCCAGGCAACTGAGATTCAACTGTTGGATATTCACTCTACAAGTAGTAGTAGACAGTAGAAAAGCAGGAAGTCCTACGGTGAATATTCACAGACTAGATATGCAATCTGCAGTTAACATGGGTTTCTTATGGGAAAGAATTTGATCCATCATCGTCTTAAAAAGAGACATTGAAAGAATGCATACAGATAGCTCATTGTTCCCGACAAATAATCGACAGCTTTGCAATAAACAATTCGTTAGGATTTATAAAAGAACTTATGATTTACGAGTTCCTTGTAATTCGCTATTTATTATTGGACATTGGTGTAAAACATTCTATTTGGTTGCTCCATAATTATTTACCAGATTGAACTCTGTCTGCTCAGCTTTCTCTCGTTTTAATTTTTGCCATTGGTCTAATTTGTCTTTTGCTTTTAGGACAAGCGACGCCTGCCCTGCTCCATCTCCCTAAGCTGAAAGAATTACAACGGTTTGTATAAATGGTTAATTATTGGACATTTTCACATTAATTTACAAATCCATCGGGATTTTAGCCAACCTTGTGGAAAAAGGTCTTTCTGAGGATGTGAAGAATTAAATTAGGAAGGAGAATAACGACTGATCAGAAAGACTTTTCTACGTTGCCAATCCCTTGGCTCAAGGAAAGTGGCCGACAGTTCGTTCCCAAAGAAGTTGAGAATAATTTCTTAAAGTCCCACACGAAATATGTATGATAATAATTTCTATTTATTTGCGTAATATTGACTTTTGACCTTTTACACAATACAAAATGTACTATTTGATGAAGTGAATCATTAAAGTGAAAATTATAAGTGAAACTAAACAGTGAAACTTGTAATCGCTTTAAGCGTTCTCTCAGCTATCTAAGTCTACCTGGGGTGGAATGAGACAATTAGTCTTCACGCTTCGTGGAGACTTAATAGCTTCCCTTAAATAATGAACTGTCCTCTCGCTTCAAGAGGACATATATGAAATAATAATAATTATTAGAATGAGTCTTCTCGCAATCAAGAAGACTTCACACTTAAATTATTCTTACAATTACAATAATTGATTACTTGAGAGCAAGTGAATTACTTGATCTCCTAAACTAAGGAAGGCCGGATTTACGGGAACTTCAACGAAGAGAGTTTTTGAGAAGGAAATGGGAGACTTGTCGTAGGCAAGGATCCCTTACAGTATCTTAGAAATTATGAACTATCAGCGTACCTTTTAATTAATT
>JAQGAC010000678.1:0-20567 GCA_034696585.1 Isotomurus maculatus
ACACAGTCAGAATTGGGTATTTTAGAAATTTTGGTTGGGTGAAAATAGAAATTGGTTGGTACGTTTAATAATTATCCATTAATAAGAATGAATGTAGATTTATTTTATGATTGATAATGGATACAATAAGCCTAGAGATTTTGTTTTTTTTGCATTCTTCGTCATTGCCATTTTTCATATGAGAGGTGAGTCGTCAGTTTTGGTCCTAATAAAGGCTGCCAAGTGTCAGTTCATGATGAATTAATTCTTTAAATATGAAAAACATGAACTTGTGATAGATGAGAATCTCCACCTGAGGCAAAATGAGACTTGCATAAATGCAAAATAAATTGACGAAAAGAACAACTTAATTTAGGTTTAAGAGTGACTAGTTATTTGTAGTCTATCATAGCTTAAATTTAAAACGTAACTAACTCTTTTCTGCCTAACAAACTTCTTTATATTGCATTATATTACATCACTATAACCAGGGAATTGCACTTTTAGCCAAGATGACTATCTGAGATTCACAAAAGAGCACCTGCAATTTTTCTGAACCCCAGACATGTCCATGGGAACACGGACGCCGTCCGACCAACCTCACACAGCCGGCAGCCTCAGACTTTCATCATTATATTCAATCTCAAAGCAGGAAAAGAAAAAATAATTTCAAGAAAGGAGAGTGTAAGAATCACAAGCTACAATGTCATTCAGTAAAATGAAGGTTTTCTAATAATATATTAACATGCACAATATGAACTCATACAAGTCTTTCGGTGACATGTAACAAACATGCTTGTGTCCTGTCCTTTTTTTACTGCAAACTGGCTGTTTATTGTGTGTGTATCAAAAATATTGTTCATTTTCATCAACTTAACCCAACTTGTGTTACCTTTCCTGAAAACATTTTAGACATACTCTTTGCATGAAAACTAGATATACCCAGATTTCAATCTTTGTTTTAGAATATTAGCAAAACAAGAACAAAACAAAAATATCTTTTTGCCAATTCAATGTCACACAAGTGTTCCTTCCTTCCTTTCGTGCACCTTCTCTGATTGGACGTTCAAAACAAACTTACATGGACTTTCCACTGCGAGATTTTGGTTACATAAAAATTCGGTCTTGCTTTCGAAAACAAGTTTTCCCTAAAGACCTCGACTTTGGCTTTGGTTAACTCGGAACATATTTACAAAAGGCACCTCAAAATGATACGATATAAAAAGACCCCCAGAGACCTGTAAGCTCATCATTCACATTTCGTTAATTCATTCCCTCAGACATTCGAGACACCGTTTCAATCGCTTAAACTTGATCACCATGCAACAACCTCTACTTGTATGTGCGGCTGTTGCACTTGGAGTTTTCTCCTCGATTTCTGGAGGTTTAGCTTCAGGCGAAGAGCGGGCAAAAAAGGACTGTTTGAACTGCGATGCTTATTTCCCAGATCCACCGTATCTGTGGGAGTGTAAGTAGCTGCATCTATCCCAGCACTGTTTGCTTCATGTGTACCAATAAAACGAACTTTTATATCTTCTTCATTGCAGACGAATCTACCAGAAAGCTGAGATTCTGTCAGAAAACTAGATCGGTTGGCACTGAAGAGGGATCCTTCTATGAAACCAAGACAAACCAAGAAGAAACAGATACCTATTCTTATCCCAACAGCGGCAGCCAAGCCCAATCGGCTCAGTCCGTTCCCGCCCAACGCTCGTCTCTTATTGAAGAAGGAAACATCATGCGAAGCGCACGATTCGCCCCTATGGACCAGCCTGCTCCTATTCAGAAAATTATACCCGTCGCTGATTACGTTTCCTACGATCCCGCTAAATAAGATGGAAATCTGACTTACCAATATTATTCTAAGGCATAAATTCCATGCAAATATCTGTCAAATATCTAAATCAGCTTACTTTCATCCATCCTATTTCTGTTTTAACTTCATCTATCAAATTATCCTTCAATAAACTTTACTCCATCATAGTATATTTTCTGTTAATGCCTTCTTTTAAAAATTTCAACTGCGCCGAAAATGAACAGGGCTTTGCCATTCAAACCGACGATCAGCATTACAATCAACATTAACTCACATGTTATTTTTAAGAGAGGTAACTACCTACACAGGAACCTAGTCAAGGGGGCCCTGAAGTTTTCTTTTAGAATTATGTGAGCATTCATTAGTAACTTCAAACCCTCTTTTCTTTTCTAATTTTTGTCTGAACTAAACCTTCATGTTTCGTGTAGCATTAGTCTACCAAATGTTTATGCTAAACTTATAAGCTATTCAACACATATTTACAAATTGAGGTTGGTATGTCGTCGTAACGAGTATTCAAGGTTTTATGGAGACCCAGATGCTGGGATTTCGGACAACACATTGTAACTCGGTTCATTAGAGACTTTTTGTTTCTGAATAGTTATTTAATGGACAAATAATTTGGAAATATACCGCCGTTTAATCAAATAAGTGTTTTTGTCAAAATATTCCTAAACAATGCTACTTCCGGTTGATGACGCAAATTCTAAACTTCAGCCAAAACTCGCCTTATACATTTAAAAATCGGAGGATGTTTGAAAATACAAAAGAAAAGTTTTTTAAATTTAACGGAAATTAGACTTTGTACAGTAAACATAAACATATCAAAAAGATAAATATTTCAAGTCGTCGTGAACATAATATCCAAATTTAATTGCGGACATTTTTTTAGGCTACTACAAGAAACCAAGGTAGATTTTATGCGGTTGAACGTTTAATTGTATATAGATAAAATTTAGCTTGCTGTATTCAGTGAAAAATTATTTAATTAACTGTTGCAAAAATTCTTTAATTAGGAAAACCTTTTCTGTTTTCTGCAGCATTTTTATTTCATATAATGGACTTATGACTAAATCTCTATCTCCTATTTAACTTGTGATAACTGTGTAGTGTAGTATAATGCGCTTCTTATTTACTATGAAAGAGAGCTTGGAAACTTCCTGGAAAATTAGAAAAGTTAATTGAACAAAGAATTTGGAATCTTCGGAAATATCCTTGTGATCTGTTGATATTACTATGAAAGCAAATACACCAAAGTGTTCCCATGCATGCCGCATTAAGAATCGAATCCTCATATGTATTCCATGTAATCTGCGTGTACAATGGTATACGTGTCTGAAGCCCAAAACGGACGTTGCAACCTGTTGGTATAAATCACTCAGTTTACACATGAATTTGTGTGCCTTTCACAAACACCGTATACAATTCTACACTATTTGATTGAAATCGATCACAAATATTTGCCATGATGAAGTAAACTTTTGCTCTCGAAATCCAAAACAATAATACCGTATTTTCGTTTATTGTACAATTTGCACTCAGCACTACACACTTCAACAATTTCCAAGGTTTAATCATTTGTCGCAAAGTAATTTTTATAGTATCGTTTAGACTTAATAAGTCCTCTCCAACTTTCTGCATGACTAAATGCTAAAAAACCCAATCATTTGGACAACATTGGGCATTGTGTCATTTTATTTCCCATAATATTCTGTAAGAAATTAAAAGCCGGTATTTTTGAATATTCGAATACGACGTGTAGCACAACTTATAATTCCCATCCTATTTATTCAATTGAAGAGACAGCCCTGAGCTCCTGAGAAATTTTTAACCCGGAAATCTTAATCACGATGCAACCAAATCTTCTAGCGTGCGTGGTCTTTGCACTTGGAATGTTCCCGGCTATCTCTGAAGTCACTGCTTCAAATGAAGTCCAGCCTAAGAATAATTGTGTAAACTGTGAGGCTTATTTCCCAGCTGGACCGTACCTCTGGCATAGTAAGTACATTTGTAAATACCAACAAAAACTTTAATGAACCACAGCTGGTAACATTGAAATTTGAATGTCCGAATCCAAATCTCAGATGAATTCACGAGGAAGCTATCATTCTGTGAAAGAACCATAACTGTTGGCACCAGTGAGGGAACATTTACAAAGGTCACAATAACCCAACAGGAAGAAGAAACTTACGTTTATTATTATGAAAACAATGTGGATGTGGCACCGCTAGAAGTGTCACGAACATTACAAAACTCAACACTCGAGGGTGTGCGTAATACTTTGAGCAGCTCCGTTCGATTCCACCTGCAATGATTCAATACTAATCTTCCATGAGTCCAAACCCAGAGCAAATGTTTCCTAGACACATAGACTGAAGTTCAACAAATTCACCTAAAAAACTATCCCTGAATCAAAGCTTACAGGAGTTACAGGACATTTCTCAAAAATTAATTCCAGTTGTCCACTGTATTAAACCAAAACCTCAGAACAACTTAGTTTTTGTTCTTTTTTCTTCACTCGGAAGATTGTATTTATTAAATAGCAATTAATATACCATTTGCGTACTTGACTTTCACTAACCTATGGCATGAGCAACACAATTAGAAAGCTGATTTCTCAATACGATGGAACATGAAACTTATTGCTTTCTAAAGTATTTATTTGCTCACATATGTACGATTTTTTGAACTGGATACCTGATAATGCTTGCTTTAATAGATGGTAATACCTGATTCTCAACCATACCGAGAAGGACAGAGGCACATCGACCATAAAATAAGAAGTAACTTCGCACACAAACAAGATTCATTAATTGGTGCAGATTCATGTCTAGCATAATCCGATAAATCTTCGCATGCCCATTTGTTTCTATAGAGTATATGCATGCAGACATTAAAGACTTTGAATTGCTTAGTGATGAAAGCAGACAAATGAGGGATCTCTAATAAACTGCAGTGATAAGTAATAGTATCACTATCAAAAACATTTGGATACCTAGGTATAATTATATCCTCCACTAGTTTGAATTCCTACAATTTTATCTTCACCTAATTTGAATTCCTCTAAACAAACTCCTCAATTCCATCATCAATGCTAACAAGAATTTCCCTGGTTCGTGATTCGTAACCTGACGTCAACCCTGACTATTCTACATACTTTTCATCAGATTATTTCTTGATCTGTGGATTTATGAGATCCAACAGGAGCCAAATTTTTCTAGATTCTTCCAGGTCGCTCAAATCAAAACTAAAGTGTTCCTTGATTTCAAACATCGTGTTACTTGTCTCCTCTAGGAGTTAAATTAAGCCAACTTCAAGAAATGAAGTGCCATGCGTCAGTACAACACAAACAAATTGTGATTGATACAATAACTGCTTCGAAAGAAATTATTGTGGTTATTTGAAGCATACTCTTTATTCAAACGTTCAAAATATGTTTGTGTCGATGTCACCTTTTTCAATTCAAAGCCTGTTTGGCTGAAATGAGGAAAATATTGTGTGGATTTTTGACTAGATGTACCTGGGTTGCGATATTTATATAAAGATATTAGAAAAACAATAACACAACAAGACCTCTTTTTCGATTTTTGTCGCCAGCTCATAGACGTAACGCCATCAAAAAATGTGATTACTTCCCCTCCTTCCCATGCCGTGACTTAATAATAAAAAGAAAAATAATTGTGTGTAAAACGTAAACTTTTGTGCACTTTTGGGTATTGATTTGTTTCAAAAACTTACTCTTGTTTTCAAAAACAACCCCACGTTAAAAATCCCTGATAGCTCCTAAAACTACTGCCAAGGGCTTCTCTACCTCAAGAGACATAAAAGGACTTGATGAAAGCCACAAAATTAGCATTCAAGTTTCACTTTGCGTTTCATTGAGGGTTCAGTAAAACAGTTTCAATAATCAATCTTGATCACCATGAAATCCAATTTCATAACTTGCATAGGTCTTGTGCTTGGAGTTCTCTCCTCATTCTCTGAAGGCGCACCTTCAGACGAAGAGAAGTCCAAGAAGGATTGCGTTAACTGTGACGCCTATTTTCAACCTCCTCCTTATCTATGGGAGAGTAAGTAGATTAGTATCCTCACGGTTTGCTTCTTCTTAAGAAACTAATTAACATTTTTATTTAATGTAAATTGCAGGTGATTCCACCCGGAAGTTAAGATTCTGCCAAAAAACCAGATCGGTGGGTACCAATGAAGGGTCCTTTTATGAAGTAAAGACAAACCAAGAGGAGACCGATTTTTATGCTTACCGTTACGGTAGCAGTGAAACAAAGTCCGCTCCACCCGCACCCGCTCAACGCGCGTCTATAATTGAAGAACGTAACAACTTAAGATTCGTACAATCCGCTCCAGTGGACCCAAGAAGTGTCCCAATTAATCGTTCTGCCGCCGAAGATTCAGCTACGTGAAGTGTCTTCCAGTAGAAGAAGTACCGTCCTTGGCACAATTTATTATACTTTCACCCAATTAATTGCAAAAATTTTCTCTTATACCTTAATTCAATTTTAACTTCATCTGTCACGGCTGTTTTCCAATAATCATGAATCAGGCGTATTAACTTTTCTGTTATTGAGTTTACAATTAAACTTATATAACTTATATAACTAATATTACAACAATTAAACTGAACAAATGCTCATCATATAAAACTGAAGCCGACAAATTGTTGCATTATACGTAATACATTCTTCCTAATATGATCAAAACTTAAAAGCACCTGAGAGTTTGCTAACAGTTTTTTATTTTTTGCAACAGCGTGCAACATAGTTGCTGTCGAAACTCAACAAAACATAAAAATAAATATTTCCAATTGAAAAAAAGTAGACAAGAACGAAAATTTGGGCTTCGAAAACTTATATGCCCGAACACTTGTGTCATTACTTGCTCAAATCAGTTGAATTTGATATGCAATTCCAGAAGTAGAATTATATACTATAGTTAATTCCTTTTATATTTGCATAGAAAATTACCGTAAGGGTGCTGCAGAATTCAAAATTAAGCCAAGTGTGCACCAATGTGATTACACTTACTTATGCTACGTATGAAGCCGTATTGCTGTCGAGGACGGAAAACCTGACATCTTGCACGAATACGAATAAACATAATATGCTTGTATTCACTACGCAAGCTCTAAGCTCTCAGATATACAAATCGCATCGCTTTACCCCACAAAATAAAAATAGAGATGATTCAATTCCAATGTGAGCTTTGTTCCAATTTTATTCATTTCTGCAGACGACATTTTGTGGATTCAAATTTTCTAACTGAAAGTATTAGATTAGCATGCTTTTGAAATTAAATTCTTCTAATTACCTTCTGATTTCTTTGACTGTGTTTAACTGCCGGATTCCTTCTGCAGAACAAATAAAGACGTTTTTCCAAATAAACTTGTAGTAAAAAGTGACACAGAATCAAAATCTACAACAAATAATTCTGATGATGGAATAAAGTTAATAAAAATATTATGGCAGAACACTTTACCTATAATTTATTCTTTGTGATGTGTCGAGGAATACGTCTGGTTTGATATAATTCTGTCCTAAATTTGCGGTTGCTCAATAAATACGAGTCTTAAGAATTAATAATTTTACTCTTTGAGTTTTTGTTGTGAGAGTAATTTATTTTACCAGTCAACTGGAATTTTCAACCTCAAATGAATCATTCTGAATACCGCAGTTAAGTAAGGTAGCCTACAGCTTTACCAAGGAGTATAAGGACGGATGGAGGATGATGAAACACAATTGGTCGATAACTAATCACAGTGTTCCACAAACCTACATGCATAATTAGTAAAGAAGTGGGCCAAACGATTTGGAGCTGCTCAAACGCATACTCATATAAAATCGAAATATGTTTATTTTGAAGTTTCTTGCCTAACCTTTGCATACAATTTGAAATTGTCAATGTGAAATTGAAATTGTCGTTGCACAATTTGTTGGCTGGCCTTTGATTACAAAGAATGAATGAATCTGTTACTGTTCAGAAACCTACAAGATAAGAAAACTGATGAAACCTTTTCTACTTATCCGAGCGCCAGCCGTCCTTTGACTCTCACTCAGGGTTGTAAGTCCTGAAGTGTCCTTTCCTTCGGTAGCGGATGTCTTCGGGACGCGGTGGCGACGATATGAAGATAGGGATTCGAAATAAAAGGGGTCTAAGAAACTTAGAGACAATTACAAACCTATTTATTAATCCCAAACTATGATTTGATTACTACGGAAAAACGCGTGCACTCGGGGCTGGTTCTCCGGCAATAATGAATAAAAACTAACGGCTAAAACAGAGCACGCTCTCTCCTTCTTCCTCGCGTCCTAACGGACAACATTCACACAACCCCTCCTACTCACCACGCCACCACATTGCTCACCGAGTACTCAGTACTCAACAAGGTGGCATACACATTCACTAACAAAAGGATATGAAACTATAACTAATTATCCTATCCTACACTTCCTCGGGGTCTTCGATGACACGACGAAGGTCTGCGGCTTTCCCAACAGTTTCTACGTCGCACCCCCACACTACTGATATACTCCCTGCAGATTGTTTGTTCCCGTTATCTGAAGTTAAGGACAGTACGGGAACTACAAAAGAAAAATTCTGTGCGAAAAAATCCTAAGTCAAAAAAAATTTCAGGTAACCGTTATCAGAATACCTAACACCATGGGACATATTTTAACGAAATTAAACGTCGAATATGAAAGATAACTGATGGAAGACTAGTCTATTGTTGCACTAGATGAGGAATAACACGTGAAAAAGGAGTATCAATCAATCAATCAATCAGTAAACTTCGCTCATCTTTAATGTCACACTACCATATTCATACAGGAAATAATCGTAACGTAATTAGACGCAGTCTTTGCCCTGAATGCCGAATTAAGGTATTGCAAACATTAATGTGTACTTTACCAAATAAAACGCAATTTAAAACGGACAAACTATAATCTGGTCAGTACAAATATTATCACACCAAGATTGGATTTTTGAAATTATAGGAAATTGGTGTTAGTTGTTGGACCTTATCAGTTTCTTTAAGGCCCCGGTAGGGCTGCAAATTAACTAGGCTATAGAGACTGCTTCGCTAGAACATTTAAAGAAATGCAAGCGGTGAGAAAAGAAACGAAGCATCTTTTGAAAGGAATTTCAGATCCCTTTTCTAAAAGAAATACTAAAAAAGTAAAGACACACATAGAAAACGAAATAAGGAAGAGGGTCACAATGTTTCCCTTCATTGATAATTTATGAGGAGCAACAGGAAACACAGTCACTTGTTTTGGCTTCAAATTCCTCCACATTTCGGGTATTCCGGAAGCCTTCAGCCAAGACAACTTACTCTTAATTCTGGGGTCAACAAACCGATAAAAGTAAAACCCGCTTTCATACGAGAAAAGAACTTCTTTTCCAATAAACAGATTTCCACCATGATTCTTCACCATTTCATCATAAACCTCGTCCACATACCCTCTCCAATCAACCCAAGCTGTGCGTTCGGAGGAGGACAGAACTTTCACAATGTGACGCAATTTTGCCAAAGGGTAGTCAAACATTCTGCCGTCGTCCCCAGCAGTCATTCTTGGAGCCGCCCGAGTGTAATTCATAATTGCTCTGAATCGCTTATTGGAAATTTTTATCTCTCTTGAGAAGTATGCGATTTTTAATTTAAACCCGTTGAATGCAAAAACTGTATACTTGTGTTCCATAAGTTGGTCAAAATTTGTGAATGGAATTGTATTAAATGAAGCCCCGATTTGTTGGATATTGAGTCCTTTGTACGCATTAGACAGAACAATAGACCCGAGAATCGTAAGCCCACATAAAACATATAATGAATTCCTCCTTGCCTTGTTAGCGGTACGAATGTGCGATTGCTCAAACAGAATCACGACGCCAAGGAAGAAGGCTTCCGAATCCTTTGCGAGTTTGCCAAAGCTGTTTTCGTTTTCAATGAATGAGAGTACCAACGGCCAAATGAAAATAAAAACAACAATTAATGCCCATGTTGTACCATCAAAGGCATTTGTGAATCCTCTCAATGATAACGACTCAGAAATAGGTTTTCCGCAACTAATGAACGTGAAATCCTGTACGCTGTCTACCAAAGGCGTCAGCCTATGGCCATCAGTTGTGCTGATAATTGAATGCACATTTTTTAACATATTCTTCGTCAATTGGGCAATGCTCCATATTTCGTAGACAGAATCTGACACACCACAAGGTTCAAAATGATCTTCCGGATCCATGGTTGTCCAAGATGCATTCCTGGAAATCAAATTCAACAGCTCCGTTGTGACGAAAAACAGTCCAATTTCATGTGTTCTTGAATATTTCAAATAGTTTTTTAGTGTGAAAGGAGGCAAGATATATGGCAGGTATCTTGGGAATGTAGTGCGCATCATCCAATCATGAGTACTGAATTTTACGACTTCATCCTCCAGTGTCTGCCGAAAGTCAACAGAAACTCCCATTGGTCTGAAAGTCTTTCTACAAACGTCACAAAGTTCGCAATAGACTTCCAGTGACTTAATTTGGACTTTGTTGAAATTGACGGTCGAGTTTGGAAGTGGAAGAGCCGTGGTGGTCAGTTTGACTAGAATATTTGTGTGCATGTTTAGAAATGACTTGATATTTGTTTCAATCCAAAGAAGTAAGGTTTCTTGGGTCGTATTTGGCAATGCAATTAGAACATTGTATGTCGGCCGAGTATTTGAGTCCCAAGGAACACGAGCGTATACTGCAATCAAAATAAATTTATGGCTACTCAATTTTGCGTACCCAAACTTTACTGCTCTTCTTAATTACTGACTTACTCGCATCCCCCAAATCGAATACATTTGGTCCGAAATTGAATGATTCTCTGCCAGTTTGATGCATTTTCCCTTTCCATTTAGTTTTGAACATGTGCAAATGAACCGCGTCTTTAAGTTCCGGATAAAACAAATCAAACTTTGCCTGACAATACCAACGCGCTTTTGCAGATCTGTCGATTACGTACTCGCGGGTGTCATCTCCTTCGAAACCGTCCAGTTCAATTCTTGACGGTACCTTCTCAATAAGCTTTCGGTGGAGCACCTTTCTTTTAAATTGAGATTCCCAGGCATATTCCCACGTACCAAACACGTCAAAGCGACTCAATACAATCGGCTCATTTATATTTTCGATTTCCACACCTTGATAGTTGTAAATATGGATCAAACATCCCGAAAAATGCTGTACATATTCTCCCAAATTGGAAATACTTATTCCGGGTAACCCTTCAAGTAAAGGCCACGTGGTCTTAAAAGGAAACTCTGAATCTGGAAAGTACTTGGGATCCCGATCTTTGAGCTTCTCATCAAATCTGGGGTGAGAAGAAACTTTAACTGCCAACACAACACAAGTTATTATTTTAACCAACATTTCTTTAACCAGTTTGAGCAGCAGGACACAAATTTAATTTTAAATCGAAAGTCTGCTATACAAGAACTACTCAAATCTTTCCTAGAGTAAGATACTAACCAAGTATCTATGTACTAAAAAGTTTACTCTACAAACAGTACAGGCTTTGTAATATTTTGCGACGTAAAGCTGCTAATTTTACCTCCAAACTCTAGCATCCACGTCATAAAACGAAAGAAGTTCTAGTATCAGTTACTTAAACACACAAAATATTTAAAAATGTGTAGCTGAAGGTATACATGGATGTGTATTTGAGTAGTTATAATCTCCTGCCTTCAAATTAATCAGTAGAATCAATAGTTGTTGAGCAACAGAAATTGCTTTAATTAGCAGAATAATCAAAACTGTTAGTGGTTATGCTATGGAGAGTGGCATGTTCAAATGGGTGATGTGTAATCTTTCATGATATGTTGTATGATATTAGAATGTAATAACCGGGATCGAAAACATCCTTTCAGTGCTTATTAAAGTACAAAATTAAATTTGTGTTACAACTAAGGAAAGTGGCGCAAGGCAAGGAAAACTTGCGAAAACAAGGCAATGCGAGTAATCCAGAAAAGCACGCGTATTTAAAGAACCAACAACTATTTTAAACATCATGTAAATCATATTATGCAAAATGTCGAAGCGAATATATGTTGTTTTGTTAAAAAAAGACTGGCAAAAAAGACTAGTTAAAAAAGAATTAATAATCAGGACTTCACGATTTGAGGGAAAGAATCTATAACACACCTATGTGCAAAAAGGAGCAATAGTTTTAAATAGTACTTTTAAAGTGTATTCCAGAGTTTTTCCATTGTTACAATTCATATAAATATTATCATAGCTCAGACTGTACAATTACTAATCATTACTAATAAGTTAAATAAAAAGTTTGTAATTTCAAATTGACAGGAGATTCAATTAATAGTTATGTCAGCCATTCAGATTACGTAGTATTAATATAGTAAGTTGTCTTTAAGTTTAGCCATAAAAATGTCACAGCAATTAAGAAATTTTAGTTCACTCGGAAGGATACTCTTACATTATCTGTTTCGGGTTACTCTCTACTCCCTGCTATTTTTCTTCACACAATATGTAAGTAAGTATCCTTACTCTGGGAAACAAAGAAGTTATTAATGACACGACAAGCAGGTCAAGCAGTCTGAAACGTACGTCATTAGCTTCGGACAGGTCTTGCTTCCTGGCAGTAATATAATCAAGTAGAGCAAGTACTCTTTTGAGTTCATTAACTAATTATTTGGAACAAAGTCGATTAAAATGTCCAAAGTACATTTGTGAAATAGCAATGAGCAGCAAGCGTTTTCTTATAGTATCGCACAACGTCAGTATTAGCAAATACAGTAAATGTGGTCGGGTCAATAGAGTAAATGGTTGCAAATTTAATATTAACTCGTCGTTCAGTAGTGGGTATTGTCGCGTTTTTTTCTTTTGAACTTCAGATTGACATAAACGGCACTTCAGCTGACTCTAAGGAAGGAGATTCCTGGCTCAATCATCAATTACATTCTCCAATTCACACAGATGAAATGACTCCCGTTGTGTGGGATGAAAGTTCCACTGGAAAAAAGCCCCAACATAAACTACCCTTCCCATCTCCTTCGCTCATTCTTTTTCGACCTTTCGACATTTAGTCTTTGCAGAGTCCACTGCAGTCGCATCTATTCTGGTGTGATTTCGACGCTGCTGTAAATGCTGCAGTTGACTGCGGAGTCCCTTCGCTCCACTCGGTTCGGCAAGTCATAGTCGACACCGAGAACTTCGTTCGTACCTTGATGCTACAATAATTTTTTAATGAAATAAGATTACAAGCTTCCCGTCGCGTTTGCAACAGCACCTGCTTCATCCGTTCTAGCGTATGCATATCTAACTTACTCGAAATAAAGAAAAATGTTTTTAACTATTTGGACCATGCAAATGAAATAGTTAAATATTTCCCAATCGGTTGGACATTTTGGTTACGGTAGGCGGTGGCACAAATAAACCAATTTCAAAAGAGGTATGTAATAGTATAAAGCTATTAGTGCAAACAAGTATAAGAATTATGCGACATGTTTCAGACAGATACACTCCAAACAAGCAAAAAAGTTTTTCCGTTTATAAATTTTTCCACGCTTCTCGAATTTTCCATACTAAAGTAATCAGCTTCATAATTCTGCCTGTCCAGTGACAAGTATCTGAAAGCTGTAAAATCATACGTGGCGTTTTTCCTTGCAGACCACAGGAAAGACAAGAATGTTCAGTTTAGAAACGCAAATAATTTCAACTGGATTGGGAAACCCATAAGCGAATAATTAAAAAGTGATATCTTTCTGAGTACAAAACTGCCAACAAATTTCAAATAATAATAGCAGCAACTAAAATTCATACTGAATCCTAAGGCCGTTGTATGTTCCTTTTAAGACACAAACATTCTTTTCAAAAGGCACACCCCGAAGTAAATTGTAGCACGAGTTAATACCCTCATAGTGTAAAATGTTATCTTCATTAACCTAGGAACCCATACAATAACCGTAGTATTAAAGTTGAAAAACATTATTGGATTATTCAACATGGACAATGGAAGGTTTCAATATGGGTCTTTCTATCGAATTCTTCTAGCAATAACATCATCTACAATTATTGATAGAGTTTACGGCCACAGTATGTTGCCCATCAGGACACACACTTTCGTTGTGAAGATAAACCCTAAAGGAAGACTGCCGCCCATGCGTATTCCTTTATTGTGTTTAATAATCTATTATCTTCATTGTAAAATGTATCCCAAGTTCCCTTATCCAGCTTTATCACAACATAAATGTTTATTACAACCCACATTTCCTGCTGTTTAATATCCTAACATGCTTTCTGCGTTCCTCAGTAACGAAGATTTCATCAAGATTTTCTGCATTTGAATACAACACAATAAACCCTAAATTAAAGCTTCCTGTTGTTATGTGAAACACACAAATTTACTTTTAAAATAGAGCTTATCTAAATATCTTTGCGTGAAAGGGCTACAATAGCTTGTCCATCTAGAAAACATCGAACTCCTTAAGAAGTTCCAGTATTTATTTAGAGGTTCCTGCTTTCGATCCAATATGTTGATGACAAATATGCATTCGTAAACCAAATTACATCTTCTGCAGAAGTAACCGTTCATGAAAACCCAAACATTTAGTCTTAAAAACGGAACCTGAATACCTGAAATTTCTGAAAATCTGAACATGTCTCTCTGTTACACTCTCTTGCATTTTTAAAGCCGACGTCGTAACCATTTAATTTAGATAGGCCGCTTTTGGAAGTAGCAGTTTCGGAACAACCATGTACTTCTTTTTTCCCAATCTCTTTCTCACTCATTTGAAACAATGTAAAACCTTTCACCTCAACCTTTACAATTACAACCAAAAGAGTTTCCAAGTCGAACCAGAGGTGAAATCTAACCGCAAAGTTCGTCTGCTTCTTTTTGTGCTGAAAGGACACATCCGTTTTCTCCTTTTCACATTCTTACATCAACTGACGACATCGGAGTTCGGTTTCCTACAGTTCATTTTTTCTGTTGGACTGATAGCGACTCGAACAGCTATATACTCTGTAGTACGTGTCTGCTCCAGTCCTGATCTTCAGTCAGACTTAATAAGGTTATTCAATCAAACCTTAACACAAGAAAAACATTTTTTCTCCCTGAAACCCAACAGTAAGTCATTAAAACATAACTTTCTTTCCTGTTATGATGAATAATCCAAATCTGTATGCATGCAGGTGACAATTCCTGGAAGGTAAAGATACTTAAGTTGACCATATTCTTCCTGAACTACTTTACGTACATATTGCCTACGTTCGAAGCAATTATAAGCTTCCTCTTCTTCTTTCAATGTCCGTTCTCAGGATATTTCATCCCAGTTGAGTACCAAGGCTCGTTTCTGACAAAGATTTTGAGGTGCTTGTACTCTTTATTTGTTTTACTCATCTCAACGAGCACACTAATGATTGGTGTAACTGTGTTTTACTATCACTTTTTCCTCTGGTCTTTGTCAATTTCTTCTTACGTCAAGAATCTCAAACAGTCTGCAATGAAATTAGATGCACAGCATCCAAAACGTTTTACAAAAATTGTGTCCCACTACAACCAAATTAGATTGCTGACAAACGACTTCAATTGTTTGTTTAGTTATAAGATATTTGTGAATGCAATAATTCCTGCTTATATGGTTCCAGTTACTTTCGTCGTCGTCGCGTTTAAAGCTCACTTGAATTGGATTTTTGTTTTCGCTTTGCTTTTATTGTCATGCTTTGTTTATTTTATACTTGGGACTATACTTGCGTTTTGTTCTAATGTTTGGTCAGAGGCGTTCAATTTTTTGGCAACGATGAAATCAAGTCAAGTAGTGTTAGCCAATCCACCGTATAGAAAACGCTTGCGTAAATCATTGGTCCCTTTACGGATTAAAATAGGCGACTCCAATTTCGTAGAGGTATCCACACCACTTCATGTTTTGTCATTCTGTTTTGAACAAACAGCTACGATGTTGTGTGCGAAGGTGTAACGATAAGTATCTACAACTTCAGAAAACGCGAAGTATCCTATTGTAAATTAAACTGCTTAATCGGCTTAGCGTTTATTTCTCAACACTTGTTATGACGAAACGTATTTACTCATAGCTACTAGTGACGTAGATAAAGACCTGCTGATTTGTGCTTGCCAATTGCTGGTCAAATGAACACGTTATTGTCGTTTCGTTAAATAAGGCTTTGCAAAGCACACTATTAAGTCGTCATTGTTTAAAGAGATTTGAAGCATATGATTACACAATGCAACTTACATATAAACCTTCAAAATCAGATTTATTCGCGAATGAATGACAGGACACTGTGAGTCACTATTACTTTTATGATTTAGAACATTTAGTGACTTGACAGACGTATGTCTTTTTTTTATACGTTCCTGCAATTTCGATACAATTCAGATTGCTTGAAAGATTGGTTTAGTATTGCTTTTATTAAATCTTAATCTGACATTTACATTGTTATGAAACGCATCAGTGTTTGTGTTGCTGTTTTGTACTAAAGGAAAATAGGATTTGTGATATTGAGCTAAGGAATTGTACGAAGGGACAAAATGAAACGGTAATCGCTTGGCAACTTAAACTAATGTAGGTTTCATAGAAATGCTGTGAAGGCTGTAAAATTATCTTTCCCCTCACTCATACAGAATTGTTGAATATAACTTATTCGAGTAAATAGACTCTCATTAAAAGTTGAGTGGTTGAGAAAATGTGTCCAATTCTTTATCTCGAAAATGACTCTCCTCTTAACAATTTTCTTTCTTTCAACTGCTGGCAACTCAACTTATGTTACACAATATCATGTATCACTTGGACCAACTGCACTCAAGTGGGAGTCATATTACTTACTGTATACTTAAACTACGACGTTTCCTTCTTACATTTTTGTCACTCTAATCATCTTCAGATAACGAATGAACTGATTAACTGACCCTTGCCTTCTTTCCTTGTCTTAACTGAGTCATCGTCGTCGTGGTCCCATAATCACGATTAATTTACTTCAGACAAGCCATACAACAAATGTTGAGTCAGTCTCAAAATCAAATAAACGTTTGTTGCATCAACACATCACCAACATTTGGTCATATCACAATCAATCTTCTCCATCTCTGCACTCTCATTACATTCTCTTTCCCTTTTCTAACTCCAAATCTACAAATAATTTCATACCTTAAAGTCTTTAGCCATGTTTCCCAAGACATTTGCAATTCTACTAATTTTGTTACTTTCGGGAATCATAATTTCCGTCAATTCTTTTGAACTTCGTTCCTCCACAAGAAGTGGTTATGAAGAACCCTGCAACAAAACTTTAAAGTGCAAAAGCCAATCTTGGTTTGGTTGCGACTCAATCACCAATACTTGTTTGTGCATGAAACCCAACGAAATGGTTTACGACAATTCCAGCGACAAGTGTACTGTGCTAATTGGAGAACGATGCATATTTGCGATGGAAGAACAAGTCCAGAACTCGTATTATGAAAAGGCAGACTGCGTATCGAATTCAAAATGCAGTCCAAATGGAATCACTGGTGTTTGCATTTGTCCCAATGGGACTTACGAAGACATAAGCTTATCTGATTGTCCACCACTTAAATCATACGGTGAAAAATGTGCTCGTGACTTAGAATGCAATCCAGATAAGTTCCTCCGATGTCTCAATGGAACTTGTGCTTGCAATACAGAAATTTCCATCTACAATCAAGCCGTGTTTAGTATATCGGAAGAAGCTCCTACACAACCACCACCACCACCACCAACACCAGATTATTACGGCAGGTATAACCACAGGCAGACCACGACTACAGTTCCTCCTCCAATTGTTCACACAATTCCTGTGGGAACCTGCCTAGCTAGAATAGAAACAACATGTTCCTCAAAAGAAGGGAAGTATTGCGTGAGAAACGCAATTTGTCACAAGTTTAAAAACATCTGCCAGTGTCCTTCTCCATTCATTTTGACATCAAAGAATCTCTGTGGCCTTGAATATGACCAGCAATGCACTTCCACTTCATCTGATGACGAGTAAGGGGATATTTGTTCGGATAAACTTGTGTGCACAAGCAGCAACCAAATGGGAAGTTATCCTATCAACACCACAACCAAATGTTCTTGTCCTAATCCTGACTTCCAGCTATACGACACAGCAACAAAAAGCTGCAGAAGCAGAGTTTGGTCACCTTGCGATCCAAATGAGCCGAATTCCTGCAGTCAGAAGTCTTCGTGTATGAAAGACCAAGGAAAATTCCAATGTCTTTGTGACGATGGATACATTACGGACCCAGAATACAAATGCCAAAAAGCTTTTGGGACTCATTGTGACTACACGCAGGCTGTCATATCTCATGAGCACTTGTGCGATGGACTTTCAGGTAAAAATCCAATTTATTTTAATTCATTTGAATGTAAAAATTACTTTATTCATTTATTTATTTTGTTATGGTGATTAAAAAATAGTATAATTATTTAGCTAAAAATCTGCATATTAATTTCAGGATTGCAGTGCAAAAAAGGAATTTGTAGTTGTCCAAACTCTTTTGATGTTTACGATGAAAACCTCAGGATTTGTGCAACACCAGTTGGAGTTTCTTGTTTCCAAACGGCTCAATGTGTCAGCAACGCAAATTGCACTGCTAAAGCCCAACCAGTTACAGCACGAAGAATTCCTGGAAGATGTGAATGCTTAAAAGGTTTCATTCCACAGGTTGATGGAACCTGCATCGAAGAAACTGTTGAAATTGAATTGTCACAGGGGAATGCAACTTATTTAGCCGACGAAGCTTTCACTGAGACTTCACAGGAAGTAGAAGAAAATCTTCTGCAAAAGGACGGTTAGATTTAAATTGCAACGACTCTTTAATTTTTTAGAATTACTACATCTAAGGTTTATATTTATTCTTTTAGTATACTTTAGTTCTGTAATTCTATTGAACTGTTAATTTGCAATACACACAAATATAGAGTTTTATTTATATTTCGTCCATGATAAAATTTTACAGAAAATACTATGAGGGAATAATTGAAGCTTAATGTATCATTTTAAGATGAATTTAACAGACTTCTAAAGAACAAGCTTACAGTAACATCAACGTGTTTAATAATTTTGGCATTTCGCGTTTATCATTCTTCCGTTTTCAGAGACCTATATTAAAATATCGACGGTAAACTTTGCAAAGTAGAACACTTATTGAGATTTAAAAGTCCTTCGGTTTTATACGTTAATTACATATACCACTAAATTCGATAAACTAACAATAAATAAACACGCTACTTATCTCCAGACAGCATCAACTCCTTCATTTACTAGACCCTTCATCCTCCAGTTAATCATTCTGTTTTACGCGGAAGGGTTCTTTTGCATATTTTCTCAATTAAGCAGTAATTATTTTATAGTACATACGAAAATAATATCTGAACATTTTAAAGCTACTTTAATATAGCTTTTACAGTTATTCTACGAAATGCATATCTTGAGATAAGACATGTAGCATATCTTGAAACTAAATTCTGACAAGTTTTCAATTAAAAATATAATCATTATCGTAAAAAGCATAGCAAACAAGATAATGAAAACGGACACGATGTTCCCATTCATTGACAACCTTTGAATGTCTACAGAACCCGATTGCAATTTCTTTGGCATTAAATTCTTCCACATATCAGGTATTCCCGAATCCTTCAACCTGGCGATTTTACTCAACATACCGGGGTAAACCAACCGGTGAAAATAGAACCCACTTTCAGAGGAAAAAAGAATTTCCTTTCCGATAAACAAATTTCCCGAATGGTTTTTTACCATTTCATCATAAACCTTTTCCAACTCCCCTTTCCAATCAACCCAAGCTGTGCGCTTGGAAGAAGAAAGGACGTTTACAATATGACGCTTTCTTTCAATGTGGTAGAGAAACACGTTGCCATCGTCCCCAGCGGTCATTCTTGGGGCCAATTGAGTATAATTCAAAATTACGCTGAATCCCTTAGGTGGAATTAGCAATTCTTTCGAGTTAAATTCGGCTTCAATTTCTTTCTCTGGTTTCCTCTTACGATCATAAAAGCTAACATCGAATGAAAAAACTTGATACTTTTGTTTGATAAGTTGGTCAAACTTTGTCAAAGGAACTAGTTTAAATGAAGCGCCAATTTGTTGAATATTCAATCCTTTATACGCATTTGAAAGAACAATAGTCCCTAGAAGAGTTAGTCCACACAACATGTACAATGAATTTCTCTTCGCCTTATTTGCTGTGCGAATGTGAGATTGCTCAACCAGAATTACAAGACCGACGAAGAAGGCTTCTGAATCCATTACAAGTTTAGAAAAGCTCCTATTGTTTTCAATAAATGAGAGAACCAAAGGCCAAACTAAAATAAAAACAAATATTAATACCCATGTTGCACCATCAAATGCATTTTTGAATCCGCCCATTGACAACGACTCAGAAAGTGGCTTTCCACAACTTATGAACGTAAAAGTGTCTGCGCTGTGAACTAAAGCCATCAGTTTAGGTTCAGAAGTGGACTGGACAATTGAATGCGCCGTCATCAACAGATCCTTTGTCATTTGAGTAATGCTCCACGGTTTGTGGAAAGAATTTGATACTCCACAGTCTTGAACGTATTCATGCATATTCTTAGATATCCAAGATGCATTTTTTGAAATAGAGTTTGTGGTGCGAGGTTTTTTCGGAGGTTTAGAATAGGGTCATGAGGTCTCATAGGCTGACATGGAGACTTAGGTTCAGAAGTCATCCCAGTTGAATTCGGTTAATAGAAGCTTTATCTTC
>JAQGAC010000679.1:0-20533 GCA_034696585.1 Isotomurus maculatus
CTTTTGCAGTTTTGCATTTGTTTCCGTCATCATCGCTCCGACTTTTATCATTTGAAATACACATAAATGGTCTCTCCTAAATGGTATGCAAGTAAATGCAGTGCCCTGCCTTTTCTCACTGAATTCACAAATTCACATTGCTACGCACTACTTGCTTGGTTGAGTTACAAATAGCTGAATTTTCTAAGTCTACACTAATCGGGTTAACGAACTAAATCCTAATTTACTCAAATCAACCAGTGTGAGACAGTCTTATGAGGTACTTGAATAATAAAGGACATGAATTTATTATATTATTATTACCTCAATTCTCCAAATGAGAAAGCAAGTCGAACCCTTGGGGATCTGCTTGAATATGGGATCAACGGTTCCGGACATGGTTCTGTAGAATCAAACACGAATTTTTTAGACCAAACAATAATTGCACGAATGGAGGAGAGGGGATAGGAAGGAAAGGAAGACCGTCCTTTAGAATATCCTGTAAAGCTCAGGTGCAAGGGGAATATAAGCGGAAATCAAAGATGTGACTTGATGGGATGTACTGTACCTACGGGAACTTTTTCCAGCAGTTTTTATGAACGGATAAAGCTAAATTCCAGTATAAAACTCGCAAATCACGGGAAGTTACTTTAATGCTTGCTCACTGAGACTACACTCGACCCTGTGAGTTAGCTATACGAGATGTAGTACGTAATGTGTCAAAATGACCGAAATTATCATTGTGTCAGATATGAAGTATCTTTGGAGTGATAGTGCAGGTAATTTGGTGATCGTGAATTTTATCTCCAGCCCTTGTTCCTCGTTCTTTTGCTAGAAATATACCAAACCAATATACATTGTTCTCAGATTCACACGTCTCTTTCATCATGTATGCGTGTGTAGTTGTAGAGCAGATGGTAATGATGGTGGTGTATGGCTCAAGTGTTTGTTGCTAATTGGAATTCCGTATGGTGATGATAATGTGGTATCAATTCTTCTTATCAAAGCTCAGGGAGTATTAGTAGTGTGAGACTGTAGTCTCTTTAGTGTCTGTAATGCCGAGAATTAGGTGATGATGGGAACATTTCTAGAACATTTCACAATCTCACTCACTTCAGAGGTGATGGTAAGCAGTGCAGAGTCTAGTGGATTTATTACTTTATGACTATGACAGTCATTTACTAAGCGCATATTGTTTCGAACCTCACAGATTTAATTACAATTACATATTCAGTACATCTCTGAATTGCACTTTCATTCAGGATGATTCAATTCTTGCACAATGGAATTCTCAATATGTATTGTTGTAATATGGAAAGCTGAGTTTGTAGGCAGATTTCAGACCATGAAACCTTTGATGCTGCCTCGTGTATGCACTCTACACAGTTTATCACAGACTATTGGACTTATGAAGGTTTTCATGATTTCATGCAAACAACAAACCACGAAATTGATACGGGAGGTTGGGGAAACCTACTATAACAGCTTACATTTAAAAAGGCAAATAATGGTAATCGCAATCTAGATTGAAAACATTTCAATCAAATATGTAGATTTGTGGATGAGATGAACAGGAATTTTATTGATCGTGACTTGTAAATCATTTCTACTGATAGTACTGATACGGATGAAACGAACGGAAAGCGGGTTTCTGATTATGAAGACTAAATAGAAATTACGGTAAATTATTGGAGTAGTAGTTCATTCCATTGAGAATCATGGTGTTCTTGATGATGATAAGATTGCTTGCACCACAACTCAGATATCAATTGTGAACTGTATTTACTATCATTTGAAGGGTAATCCACTCAATTGAAGATTTTAAATTTCACCGACACACATCAGCCATACATATTTCAGTTTCTCTCATTTTATTTCACGCGTGGCATAAAAACCCAAAAGCAATGACTCAGGTATTTCTGCTCAGGTAATTCTGGATGCGAAGGACAAAAATAGTAATTGGTTGTTTGGTACTTTCATAAAAATCCAGGCCAGTACGGCTATTTACTTCATTTTACGATGAACCAAATATTTACACCACGCTCGTCTCTGTCTGTTATCTTTCACATGACTATTTTTATTGTGTAGTATAACGTATCGTAGAAAACAAGGTTTTTAATTGCGTGTAATTGTGTTATTCACTCAAAACGTCTCACATCAAGGTTAAAAATGCATAAAGTAACTGATGATGAGTGGTACATTAGTAAATTACAAGGAGTTTCAGGATAGTTTCACAAAGTAAATTTCCACGTTAAATGACTGATGAAGAGTGAGAGGATCTGATATAAAGTTGAAGTAGTCCAACTGTGTGTGGTGTGTGTATTATCTTCTTCAAATGTCTTATTCAATACATTTACGAATTCTTAGCATTGGATAGAGTTTACACAACACTCAAACCGGCACAGCCATGAATACACCTGAGAAGTTTCATACCACTTTTCACACGCTACGCGATACTTTTCCTTCGCACTCCAGATTCACTTTACTTTTGAGCAACTTTAGTTATTATTCTCTGAAGGGGAGTTTTCAATTATTTAAATCTCACAGATGTTGGGGCTAGCGAAGTCGACGGTAATATCAGTTTTAACAATTCAATTTTGAGACTTACTTGAGAATATTTTCCTGGTGTTTGTTATGAAATCGAATATTAGATTCTTGATGAGGAAAGAAGTTATATAATCTCTAGGAAATAGGAGTCCATCTGTAGATGGGTGGATTGGAAAGTGTCCGTCAATCAAACAAAAATCACAAGTTGTTCTTGCATTCCTCTAAGACGAGATTGCAGAACGAGTGTCAGAGAGAATGTTTAAGCTCGTGATCACCTTCCACAGACTCAGAGAGTACTTATTACAGTTGCGTATTCATAAGCTAGTGTGTATGACGATTGTGAGTTCACTAGTAAATACGGATGGTGAGGATGTATGAAATGACTTTTTTATAATATTGCGAATGAATATGCAGAAGATATGAATATGTGGTGGTAACAATTCTGTCTGTTGATAGTGCTGGGTGAGTGAATCATGTTGAACTAAATAGATTAGGCGGTGGAGGATTAGTAGTATCAACTGGAGGGATGAAAGGGGTAGTATGGAAATGGGATGTTCATTGTTGAGGCTGTGTTCTTCTTTCTGGTGTGACAACAACAATAGCCTGACGGGAAATGAGGAGTAATGGAAAAGGATTGTTGTGGATGAGGAGACGGTGATGTGGTGGCAGAATAACGCATTGCAATCTCAATTCAGCGAGACAGATTCTCCACAAACTATTATATCATTGTATCCATCCTTCCTTCCTTCTTACAGGCTGCTTCACTAAACTCTTCGTTTTGTATAATGTTATCGTCATCATTATCACGAAAGTGTTTTTTACACGGAGCAAGAGGAAAGGTATGAGAGTCTGGGTTGTGTCAGAGTAACCTATAAGGTGGGCAAGACGATGTGTAGTTTCATTGTGATACCTTTGCCTGCACGCTCAACAGGTAGTCAGATATTTCTCTCAAGATTAACAAGTTGAACCACCTTCCTGTATAGTAAGTAGGAGTAGAGTTATAGTAAAGCACACTCGAGAATCTATCCATTGAGACAATCCACACCAAATAAGACGGAGGTCTTCTGCTGTCTCTTTCCTTTTGTAACACCCCTTCCAGGCGAATAGGGTGCTTCTGTAGATGAAATAAAAAGTCGTTCCATGTTTCGAAAGATCAAGAATCCAATTTCAAAGATCCTGGAAAGCATTGCAGGGATGCTTTCATGTGGTGACTTTTATCTCATGTAGCGGAGATCATTGATCATTATTCCACACATCCACACGATCCAACTTTCATGAAAAGATGATAGAGTATCTTAATTAACTTTAGGTAATTTGGTAGGAACAAAGGTTGTTCAGTTAATGCACTGCACATTGATAAAAGTTAATCAAAAGGGGTTTTTAGTTGGTAGCATGCAGTAAATTGTTTGCAGAGTACCGAGTGGGAGATGGAGAGCACAATGAAGTGTAGAGGAGAGCTTAACTTCGCATCATTAAAGGAGTAGAATCGGCTTCTACTCTCTTGAAGACAAAAGATCGTCTTGCCTGCAGGGTGAAGTTTGTTTAAGAAGTTCTAAGAATTTCATTTTTTCTCGGATGCACATCGACATACGGTAGAAGTCGTGTGAGACGATGTTGCAACTCTCGTCTCGTCTCTTTCAGATCATCAAAAGTAATCTTATCTACATATACGGTAGTTTGAGATAGATTACCGAGGTGCCTGTAGCTGGGAGTTATTTTTATGCACTTCTGCATCCCATTTCCATTGCATCAAAGCTCTGAGACACGTGAACTTACTTACCTTTATGGAGAATTCTCTAATTTTATGTGACATCTCATTATACCTAACGTGCTCGCATAATCAGATGATTTAATTTCCCATTTATATGCATTGCGTTCTGTAAAACAGATCTATATCCTGTCAAGCTGTGGAACCGTTGCTTATCATTTACATTTATTTTGTAGAACGAACCTTACACATAATTTTCAACTTCAGGGTGGTTTTACTTGCCAAAATTGACTTTTTGCGCTTTATAGCTCCAAAACTATAATATATATAGCGGTAATGCACGAAGCTGACAATGCTTGTAACACCAAAAAATCGAGTATGTTAAATACGCGGTTATTAAATAACGTATTCATTCTAGATCGGGGTTATTTCTACGTCTAATGCACATGCAAACTAGACAGATTAGAAATACTAATCTGTTTGCTGACAGCTCTTGATGAGCTCTGAGTGGTCTCTCCATATATAGATCTGTGGGACTATAGCTGCTAACAAGACAAGACAAGCCCTTTACTATTGATACACTTTATGTTTATAAGTGACTCAAATTCAAGAGAAACAGTTTTATTTCCGCCACTCTGTTATGTAAACAATAAATGAAAAGACAATTGAATTTGTTTTAGAAATACAAATCACGATTTCAGGTCCTCTTCTGAATTGATTGCATTGACTAAATTGACTTTTGTCACTCGTTCGTCTATTGAACATTCAGTGAATTCAGTCCACTTGATGTAACGACGTGAGAAGGAATGACTATTCTTGCGTTTCGCTCGACAATGTGGAAAACTGCATCTTGCGTCTCATTTTTTAAGTTCCTAATCTATTTTCAATTACATCTTGTTGAAAGTTGGAAAATGAAAGTTTGCATGAATGGAACGATTTACGAGACAGGCGAGTCTAAATGTAGACATGGGATTTGGTTTGTTGAACCCAAACGGATCTCAAATATTTGTTTTGAACGAGGCATGTAAGATTTTTACCACTTTTTAATTTCTTGAAGTACCTGATTGTCTAGGTGTGAAAATACACCTAATAAAATCTCATTAAACAATGATGTCAGAATATTTACTCGCATGTGATGACGGCCTTTAGATGGGCCATTTATCGGGATTGGTGCGATAGACCGATTATATGGACAGTGCGGCCTGGAGATAAAGGTTGTGTTAATTCAGATTTACTAACCAAGAAAACGCTAGGAATTGTTTTTATGGGAGATCATGAGAGAGGCAGTTTGATGTACACTACTTCTCGACGGCTGTTTCTCAACAATGAAGTATTAAAGAAAGGGAAGCTTTTGGAGTTTGTGGATGCAATGGGATTCGAAGTTCTCATGTGGGGCTCCGACACGTACGGTTTGGAGCAAAAGACCAGATTTTCATCGGAACAGAACTGTTTGATTAAAGGGAAAGATGTATTCTATGGTCGTTACGCTTTCGACATATCCAGCATCACAAATGTCTCAATTTTTACCGAGAAAAACATGTGCAAAGGAAGAGATTACGGTGGAACTCGACACCAAGTTTTAGCGAAAGGCCTTAACTTCCCTGTGTACGAAAGCTTCAATAATTCAATTTCGATGAAATGTGTTCGAGATCAGCGTCCTCTGATTGGGAACGAAGACTTCACAGAGGAAGACGAAGATCCCCAGGATATCATCCAAGAGAAAGTGGACCAGCAGACTCAACGCTTGGGACTAAAACTATACTACTACCGATTTGACAAAGAAGAAGTTCCAAACTTGGATTTTGAAGAATTTCGTTTTCTGAAAACAGGCTTGAAAATTTTTAAAACAGCCTGTCCAAAAGGAATGGTCTCCGAGTTTTTCTTGAACAATATTTTAGCACTGTTTCAGTTTATTCTTCAGGAGTCATTTGTTCTGTTTGCACCGACTGTTGACAAAGATGAAGACACCAGGATGAGAATTAGAGATGCTTTGAAGAGATGCAGTGCAAATGCGACTCTCATGGATTTCACAAACTCTGGTGTGTGTGATAAAGATGTAAGACATTAAGGTTTAAAACTCTACTTTATATTGCTGTCAATTTATTTAATGGCTACAGGTGAAAAGTATCTCCAAATAATAATGTATCTAAAGGATTTTAATTTAAAAATTTTATATTTACAGGCACCACTCCTGCAATACATGTCGACAGAGAACCCCCAAACGGATGCCTACCTGATCGAACTACCAAAGCACATCAGATTGAACGCAGAGAAATTCGATCTAATTTTGGAGACAATTTGGAAATTAATGATTTTTATTCACTATTATTGTGCTGAGTCACTGAGTCAAGAGTATTCGTCAGACTTGAGTATTTTACAAAACCGATGGCAATCTCTCTTGGCACCAGATATCATTCGAAGATGGTAATGACACTGACAGATTAGTTGATAGCTGATGAGACTCTCCTAATGTTTGTTTTCTAGAAACATTTCGACTCGATTTCACAAATTATCTTTTAATTTGGTTTGAGGTGAAGGGATGATTTGATTAAAATTACGAATATACTTACTTAGGTAGGTATTGGCATACGTTCATGTATTCAGATAACTAAACTATTTGAATTCTAGGAAAAATCCAGGTCGCACTAATGAGATGATTCAGCAGATTTTCATGAATATCAATCTGCGTAAAACACTAAAAAACATGGACTACTGTGTTGGTGCAGCTCACATGTACTCTCCTTACAAAGCGTGGCTTAAAAGACCCTTGACGAAATGGGACTTCAGGTTTAAACATGCTTGCTTTTGTTTTTCTCAAGAAAGATTGGTGTTTTCCCTTGATATTGATTTTGAATTTAAGTGTTTTTTTAAATAGTAATTTTATGGGTATTCCACATACAGAGAGCGAAACGCTTCACAAACAGACCTGATGTGGGATGGACACGCCTATTGCATCGACACGTTCGCCTACCCAGCAGTGAAACTGGGCTATCCTATTGAGAAATGCGGCATAAAATATTTGTGAAGATGAGAATAGCTTCTTTTACAGAAGCACAGCAATTAGAAACTACGGAATGCTTAGGAAAGATAGGAAATGTGCTATAGCAGACTTTGGTTTGTTTCTGCCGTAGCTGATTTCGTGTACGTGCTGAGGAAAATCCTATATCGATAGAAAGATGTACATAGCTATGTAATCTAAACTTAAAAGTGTCTATTATACAATAAAAGCACGAGACAAAAACTTCTTTAACTTGGAAATTCAATTCACTCTCTTACTTAATTAATCTGACTAACAATTGGCTTCCGAGATTTCCGTTAACGTAAGCTTTGAAAGGTAAAAGTGTTTTGGGATGAGATCCATAAGAGATCAATGTAATTAAGGGAAAGTGGTTGGTTGTGTTACACATTACAAGTCTCTTCGTGAGATTGTCCCACAAGTGTATAAATAATGGGTGGCTTCATGTCAGACCTGTCATTTAACAATTACTTACTGGGATAGTCACTTAAGTTTGAAACTCAAGAGCCACCCGAGATCTGCGGGTATATTGAGTTACACAGTTACAGCGATTCGGTTACGGGAGCTTGGGACATCTTCTGAAGTTTCAGTGTCTCATCATCATGAGTTTAATTAAATTGGTGAGTGAGAAATTATTCTAACCAACTGCTTGCACAGTACAGGAACTATAACTTACAAGTTTACTGAATATTTCAGACCTTAATCGTCGGGATGCTCGCAGTGGCCCTTCTGGGAGCCGAAGGCCACAAAGGAGGAGGTGGTGGAAAAGTTATCGTTATCACAAGTGGCTCTGCTGGTGGTGGTCAAGGAGGTAATTAAGTTATAATTAAGCTGGTGTCATGTGCTACGAATTTAAAGCGGATTTACTAATATGGTGACTTTCTGTGTCTGTAGGTCATGGAGGTTCAGGAGGATGGGGTGGATGGGGTAACCTGAAAAACCCTTAGAAGTTTCTTTAGAACTGTAGAGAATCAAAAGATATATAAGGAAGATCCTTAAAATTCAATTTATATTTTCAGGAGGCGGAGGTGGCCACGGAGGATGGGGTAAGTCACTGAAACCTCACTTACTTATGCATTGTCACTGTCAACTTATTTTCTAAATGCTGATTGAATGATTTCATTGTTTTGCAGGTGGTGGAGGCGGATGGGGTTCGTAAAACACTGAATTTCAACGTGTTGCAACAAATAATCATTCAACTTGGTTCTTTTATACTAATTGTCTTTTGTTTGAATTTGCAGGAGGCGGTGGAGGTAGATTACTGCAACTTATGACACTCATCTTGGTAGCAAAGTCGTTTAGGATCAACCTAGCAATTTCTTAAACTGATTAACTTTCATCCTAAAAATTCACAATTCTCTTCTTCAGCAGCGTATCTCACATTATACTTAAAAAATCATTAGGTTTGAAATGTACTTCTGTCTTTAAACGAGTTCCAAACTAACATAATATCTTTTCTGCTAGCCTAGCATGAGAAATAAGTATGAACACATTAAGTCATTTTCCACAATTTCAGGTAACGGAGGATGGGGAGGTTGGGGAGGAGGTAAAATAACATTTTCCTGGAATTAAAATGAATTTGCACTTCTTGTTGCACGACACTAAATATTCTTCGGGTGTTTACAGGTGGACACGGAGGCGGTGGACACGGAGGCCACGGAGGAGGAGGTAATTAAATCGACGATTACATTTTGCACACTTGAATATCTGAATTTACTACAGATTAAGCAAAAGTTTCTCTTAAGTCGCAAACTAAAAATGAGTTTCTTACTTTGCAATGTTTTCAGGTTGGGGAGGCGGAGGCGGAGGCTGGGGTAAGAAGAGATGAAAAGATAAATGGTTGGATAAATAGGCGACGGATTGATTGAGTTTAATTGTGTAAAACTTTCTTGGGAACAACAGGATGGAGGAGAAAGTAGTTTGGGAGTTGGTAGAGCGTCGCAGCGCGTCTCTTTTCCTTTTGTTTGATTGTACAATGTTGACTGTATTCATCTTCTTGCCTCCTTAACACTCGTCTTCACTCCTCTCCTATTAATACTTCATTGTTTTGTTTTGTATAAAAAGATCTGTCCGAGCGTAATAAAGTGCTGTGTTCACGAATCCAATTCGCTTTATTGACGCTGCTCAGGCGTCGCACTGGCATCTGTAGCATCTTCCCTTCCTCCCTCCCTTCTTCCCTTTTGCTTTAACGCTGCACCAGCACAAACCAAATACGAATACGCTGCTAATCGCAATATCGCAAATATGCGACGAATATGTCCTGTACAAAATGTATAAATCTGCTTGAATGCTTAATATTGGACCCCATTTGACCTCTCGTTCGAAACAGGAGGTGGTCATGGGCATGGCGGTGGCCACGGTGGTGGTGGGCATGGAGGAGGTCACGGCGGTCACGGAGGAGGTCATGGCGGTCACGGAGGAGGTCATGGCAGTCACGGAGGAGGTCATGGCGGCCACGGAGGAGGCCACGGAGGTCACGGCGGAGGTCATGGCGGTCACGGAGGAGGTCATGGCAGTCACGGAGGAGGTCATGGCGGCCACGGAGGAGGCCACGGAGGTCACAGCCACGGACATGGAGGAGGTGGTCATTCTGGTCATGGGGATGGTTATGGTCACGGCCACGACGATGGGTGGGGTTGGGGAGGAGATGACGGTATGAATTCCACACAAAGACTCTCTGTAAATATTTGTAAATTTGTACATAATAACTCACTCGCACATTTCGACTAATTTTAATTTATAAGCTACGCAACTAATCCTCTACACTTCAGCGCTGCTCACTTTTATGCTTTCAAATCAAACTAACTGCTAAGCAATAAATCGTTTCCAGGCGGAGGTTACGGCGGTGGGGGTGGAGGCTACGGTCACAGTGACTACGGAGACAGCCACGGAGATGGAGGCTATGGACATGGCGGTGGAGGAGGCTACGGAGGAGGGGGTCACGGTGGGGGGTGGGGCAAAGGAGGACACGGAAGCGCAGGAAGTCACGGAAAGGGATCAGGTTGGCCATAATTCTCACATATTTGTTTCCTACTGCATATTTAGACTGTGACATAAACTAATGAAACATTTAATTGCTCTCCAGTTGGGTGGGGTTGGGCAGGAGGCAAAGGAAGCGCAGGAGGAGCTGGTAGGTTCAACGAAGCAAGCCAATTAATCTGAATTGGACAATTGGTGTCATTGATCTAACCTCTCCCTTGTTTTGCGTGTTAGGAGGCAAAGGTGGGGGTGGTCACGCAGGAGGAAAAGGCGGAGGAGGAGGCCCAGGAGGACCTGGAGGAAGTAAGTTCCTTAAAAACACCCACGTTTCTAAATTATTTTCGTACGAACTTAACTATTTTTGTGTTTCTTGTGTAGGTGGAGGCTGGGGCGGCTGGGGCAGATAAGTCGTCGAGTGCTGAAGATGACAGTTTTAAGCGGAAGTCAGGAAGTCCGAACAAACCAGCGACTTCGTCCTAATTTCTCTTCATTGTTACTTCCAATTCTTCAATCTTGTTGTTATTAATTATGAAAATAAATGATGGAGCTTTACAATTGAGAATTCCGTTCTTCTGCTTCTGCTGCGGTTCTTCTAAACTATTCTGAAAGCACCTCATCCTGCGTATTATGGAATTAATCAATCACTTTCAGTTCACATAAGATAATAAATAGGTTTACAACTAATTAGTAGACAAGATTTCAAAATTGTCCAAGCATGAAATGATATTCAGAATTGTACTGAAAAGATCAACTTGTGACTTTGTTCAGTGACAAGTACCACACGATCCCTCCTCGGTTGTTCTTCGCTTCAATAACTTTATTGTACGGAATCTATTCATACAATTTAAACCAAATCAAATAGCTCACCTAACGGATCTCTGCAGGACTTTCACTTGCTAAGCACTTAACCCAGGAAGGCGTACTGATTAAGCTCATACTCATCCGTCGTGTTCTACTCATGTCATCTCATTACACGTACGCAGAACTGCATAAACCTTTGACACACAAGAAATCATTTGGATTTCTTTTGAAACAAAAGACGAATGGCACATTGTGTGTGTGGCACCTTTTAACACGGCGTCCTCCTACTATCCTTAGTTTCTTTGAAAAACTAGCGGATCTATTCATTCCCAAATGGATCTACTAGTAGTTTGCACGCTTTTAATAGGAAAAAGGGAAAGTATTTAGCGTAATTCAAATTAATTGGCAAACGCCAGAAAACACGAAAAGAATGGTTTAACACTCTTCTTTGTCTCTCGTCTCTTCACCTGTCCCATTTCCGTTCGTATTTCACAATACTCTTAACGCTTCTCGGGTTACGAGGCTAACGCAAAGCCCTTAAAAGATGTTACTTCCTCCTGAGATAATGCAGTTTGAAAATGAACCTTGAAATAGTAACTTACATTTCTTAGCTTTACTCTTTGCACTGCAGCCTCTGATTTTGGTTGCGTGGTTGTTCCAAAATGCCACGAATAAGTTTCTTCAATTTTAGTGCCAAGACGCTTGTGATTCTGTTCGTGTGTTTGTTCTCCAGTGAAGCGTCTCAGAAGAAGGACTCACCCGCAGGACAAAATGAACTGGCCACAGGAGAAGTCCCTCAGCCTGTGAATTCCAGTAAAACATTGGATTCCTCAGAGAAGCCCCAACCGCCCCAGTTTCCAGCGATAATCACCAGTTTGTCGTCCAACATAACTCTGAACCTGCAGTCAGCAGATGAACAAGAAGCGTCTGCTTCGTCCACTCCGAAAGTAGTTCGACATTTGGGAAAACTTTCAGGAAAGGCTCCTCGGATGGGGGAGAAAATTGTGATGCAAATGTTGAAGATGAACAGCCGACGTCCTTCTCTGCTGAGGAGCAGAATTCTGGGAGGAGGGAAGCCACGAGAACTGCGGCTGTTTAAGACGGTCCACCAGGGCGGCGGAGGTCCTCCTGGAGGAGAAGTCACTCGCTATGCTCCAAGAAGCTTAGACATGGGCTTAGGGAACCTCATGAACTACAACCCTGTGGAAAACTTCTACGGAGGAAGTCAACCCTCGTTGCTTCCCACTTCCTCGTCTCCAAACAGTTTAGACCATTTGTACCTTCCTGAGATGTCAGTAAAAGATTACATGAAGCCGTTGGATATGAATGGGCTGGGGAACTTTGGAGGAAATCCAGGTGGAATAAATGACATGTCCAATGCAATGCCATACGCTGAGGGATTCAACTACAACGAGAGAAAGGGACCTGGAGGAGCTCCTGTAGGAGGATTTAGAGGAAATCCTCAGGACAGGAATTTTCATGGGAGCGCTGGACCACCAGGAATGATTTCGGGGCCATCTGGACCAAACGGAGGAGGAGGACCACCCGAACATTTCAACGAACCTCCAAGAGGACCTCCTCCACCTGGAGGAGAATTCACCGGATCCTCCGAAAAGAACCAGCCACGCCATCACCACCACCAACAGAGGCGAAATCCCCACGGAGGAATTCCTGACGGACCTCCTCACTCTCACATGCCTCCTCGTCCTCCGCACGAACAACGAAGAGGATCTCCGTCAAACAAGTTTCCCCGGAGAGATGAAGGCGAAGACGGCGGAGGAAGGGACCACCACCACCACCCACCTCATTTCCCAGAAGGAGGTCCTCCAGAACTTCCTCCACCTCCTCCGATCTCAGGAAACCCGGGAGCAGATGCGCTGCAGGGAGACGAAGGTCTGTGGAACATTCTGGACTTGGCTAATATGCTGCAGAACCAGGGACTCACTCAGCAGTTGTCCAGTGTGAACGGTTTGTCTGGAGTCGGTGGAGAACCTGAGGGAGACGGGGAAGGAGGTCCTCCGAATCACTTCGACGCTCCTTCTCCAGGCGGAGGAGGTCCGACGAACAGTCCCCCCGGAGAAGGAGGAGATGGTCCCAGAGGAGGAAAATATCCGGATGGACCGAATTCCTCGGGAGAAAATGATTTTGGAAATTACGATGGACCGCCTGATCATCACGAGGATGGGTCACACCCACCGAATCGGTACAACAGTCCCCACAAGGGAAAGTACGGGAAGCCTGGCCGACCTCACCACCACTTTGGGGATGAAGGGGGTCCTCCTGGAGGAGACTCAAGTCACTACGGCGAATACAACGAAGGTCAACGACCAGGAGGAGGCGGAGGACGGGGTAAGCCAGGACGCTACAACAACAACAACAATAATTACCAAGAAGGTCCTGAAGGACACGGAGGAGGAGGAGAAGATTCTCCCGACGGTTCACGAATGCACAGACAACCTCCTCCGAATCCATACAAAGGAGACAACGACTACAACAACCCAAATGGATCTGGGAGAAATCACAACAGAAACAACAAGAACAGTGGCGTTCACGGACCAGGGAGCCCTGGACCAGGACCCCCAAATCACTTTGACGAGGCTGTTCCAAATCTGGACGGGAATCCTGGGAACGACGCTCCTGGACCTGGAGGAGAAGGAGGAGGCGGGGAGGATGGAGGAGAATACCCGGGAGAAGGAGGTCCTCCTCACGAAGGGTACAACACGAGAGACGGACCTTACGATGGATACAACAGTGTTAATGAATACGGAGGAGGAGGATACGGACAACAGGGACATCCTACGAACAGACCTCATTCGCCCAGTTCAACGAAACCTCCTCACCACGGAGGAGACGGCGGAGGACCTGGAGGAGAAGGAGGAGGATTCGATGAGGACGGAGAGTACAACAGCCAAGAACAGTTTGAGGGTCCTTCAGAACATCCTCACGGCAGCAGTTCTTCTGGAGGAAGTGACAGAGGACATGGAGAGTTTCCATCTGATGAAGGATACTACGGCGGAGGATACGACTGAAATCTTTGGAATTTTGTTGGAAACTTGCTTTCATTGAGAGCAAATTGTTGACTATTTATAACTTTGTAATTCATGCACGCAGACACGAAAATGACTATTTAACACACAAGCACGCTTACTTACAGAAGTACGGAACTAACTAATTAATGCGCACTGCAATATGCTACTCACATCAGAACATTCATAGACACATAAATACACGCACATTATTCATTAACGTAAATAATTTATCACTCAACTGAATTCGAAACGCTAACTGATGTTCGTACTGATTAATAAAGGAGCCATCCTGTTTTTGTTGAAGTTTTTAAATCTATTTTGTATACAGATTCAATTTCGAAGTTCAGAAGTTTTAATGTTATTCATGTGCTGGGATTTGACAAACAAAACATTTTATCCAATTAATTTTATAGCTACTAATTGATGTTGACTAATAATGTTGAATATGATTTATAATCGGTGTGAGGAATTGGGGTGAATTCTGGGCTTGGGTTTTGGCCAGTGGATATGCAGACAGCCGCTAATAACGATAATTTTTGGGTTACAGAGTTTTGGTCTGACATGTCCACTAAATTATAATAGCATGAATTAAGAAATGAGTGTTGCGTGCGTTGCATGAAAGATATAAATCCAAGAATTTAGTGAGAAGAAACAGATTATGATTTCGTCTACGTGGGCCATGATTATTGCTGCCCATTATGATTTGACTTTAAAGAGAAGTCAACGAAATGGAAATACAGCCTTGGGCTAAGGAGCTAACAGGTACTCTCTCGTCTTGAGATCTTTGCTGTGCCACGACATGCAGGTACTGGTTGGTGATCTCCTCTGTATTAGGCATCATCATCATATACGTCCACAATCTTCTCCATCCTCAACACCTGAGAGCAGAGTCCATCATGACATAAGCGTTCACAAATAATAATTAATCAGACCTTAAAAACCTTACTACCTAAGAAGAATAGAATTTCAGACAGATTTAATAATATTTAGGAGATAAAAGCTAAGTTTAAAATGGCTCTTCATGCAACTCCCTTCCAACTTTTCTATTTCCTAGTGGAGTGGTTCGTAGGTCAAGTTATCCGGTTGTTTCAAGGGCCTTCTAAGCGAACAGAAGAAAGCGTCGACGGAAAAGTTGTGGTCATCACCGGTGCTAACTCAGGGTACGAGAGACTATGGGAAATTCATATAAGTAATTCTCACAACTGACATGAAGTAATTAATTAGTGTAATACTTTCAGATTAGGGAAGTATGCAGCTGAGGAATTGGCAAAACGAGGTGCTACTATTGTGATGGGTATGTCAATCTGTCAATTGAATGTTCATGTTTCCCATATTGTTTAGCTGTTACCCATTTTATTGTTTCATTGCAGCAATTAGGAACGTAGATAATGGCCACATCGCTATGGATGAGATAAAGAAGAACAGTGGCTCGAATAAAATAGTAAGTTTAATTGAGCAGGAAACTGTGTGAAGGATTCAAGATGAAGGCTGACAGTTGAAGATGAATTTCGTTTGTTGTAGGAAATTGTAGCCCTGGACTTGTCAGACTTATCCTCAATAAGAGAATGTGCAGGAATCCTGAAGAAGAAATACGCGACCATTGATATCCTCATAAACAACGCAGGAATATCCCTCAACTGTCCTGACCTGAAGAAGACCACAGATGGATTTGAAATGCACATGGGGACGAACCACTTGGGACATTTTTTGTTTACGAATCTGCTGCTGGACAACATTAAGAATTCTACTGCTGGCAGGTAAATTGAAGAGCTGCGAGTTGTTATCTCTATGAATTGAACTGTAAGTTCATGGCTATTATTTTCTTCGTAGGATCATTACTGTCTCGAGTACAACTTCTGTGATGAGTAATATCGACCTAAATGATCTCATGATGGAAAAAGCATCACTTGGCTTAGGAAATACAATGCCGTATAACAATTCTAAGTTTGCGAATTCCCTATTCAACAAAGCTCTTGGGAAAAGGCTACAAGGAAGTCGTGTGAAATCCTACGCTGTTTGTCCGGGACTTGCACTCAGCAATATCTTCCAGCATTATTCCACCGCTGGGAAAATATTTGTTGGCATAGGTCTTAAGATGATTGGACTCCCCGTGAATCAGGTAATATATTGTGGAGTCTTCCTGTAATTAAAAAATAAGTGGGATAATAGGCTTGACGTAGTTCTGCAGGCTTTGATTGCAAAGTTAAGCTAATGACGACAATACATCATCAATAATTAATTGTTCTATAAAACAATCATGGGAAATGGTGAGTTGATTGTTTTCATTTTTTGTTCTATTTGATTATTTAAAGGCTGCTGACATAATCCTGTACTGTGCGCTGGCAAAAGAAGTCGAGAACGGGAGTGGAAAGATGTACAGATTCGGCAAGCAATTTACTTCAGTGGACTCGCTGTACAAGGACGAGCTTGCTGATAAGTTGTGGGACATCAGTGAAAAACTTGTGGGACTCAAACAATAAAATGATCATCGGAGAAGATGATTTATGATTAAATTATAAATAGATTTTACGACAAACCTCTCTGAGATAATCATTTCAATTATTGTAATGGGATGAAATGAAATTTCCTTACAGACAGTACTAGTATAATAACAATGCAATTAGTTTAATAATGCGATTAATAGTCTGCTAATTCGTTCCAGAAAACATTAATTTAATTTTAATCATCAAGTTAATTTTTCCTTAAGTTTCATGGACTCTCACTGTGTGAACCATTAAACTAATTGTAGGTAAGACTTATGCCTGATTGATAAATACTGAATATTATTGATAAAAACAATTTTGATGAGTAAGGAATTTCCTCCTATTAAGCTGGTGCACAACAACAATAATAATTGTAGCAGATTAGACGCCTGCTGTTTTCGTTCGTAACTTACTGCCAAGCTGAATCAGCAGAAGTTGAAAGGTCGAAACAATGAGCAGTTGTAAGTTAAATCTGTGAATCTACGAATCAAATAGAACTTTCTGACCAATTAAATCGTTACATCTGAAAAATAAAGTTTATTGATTAATTCTGCATATCTGCATACAATAACATGTGTTTTTTCGAATTCCCTGGATGTCATATCCACCTACAATGGATCATCTTGCTTCAGCAAAGGTTTCAACTTCTAGGATGAAAGGTTGCATTAACTTGAATATTACAACAGTGTATTACAAGTATAAATTTTTAACCATTTGAATCAGCAAATGAATATGTTGTAGAGTGAATTATAGCATTTGCAGAGGGAGGGAATCAGTTCTAATGACAGTACGGACATATCGTGACGGGAATTCCAGTATTTTTTTTATCTTGGAGTAATCTATGATGTAAAATCTGGGATCTTTACACATAAAATATGAATTGAAACATTGAAAGCATCGAGAGCGTGAAGAATTTAGAGCTCATCAAGTTGCTTACATAAATTTCAGTGCCGTTCGGCGTTCACCAGCGACTTTTTGTACCCCAGCAAACCAATTCTAAATAATTCCTTTTCGTTTCTTGAGCAAACTTTTGTTCTCCAAGCTTTCTTGGGCTTTGAAGGTTACGTGAGCACCCACGTAGAAGATTCACGGTTCAAGTTTAAAGCGATGTGGAAGTGGTTTTTTGTGGTAGTTAGTTTCTCTGCTAACTATCAGTCTTTTTGATGGGCTAATGTTAATGAGATAATACAGTAGTAAGGAGTGTACTTTTGACTGTTTGAGTCTTTATAGCTCCAGAGTCCAATTTTGTCAATACGAATCACAATGGACTCGAAAGGGAATGTCTTATTTCAGTTTGGGGGTTTACCTGCTACAAAAATACCTTTCAGAATGTGCCGATGCTCACGTAGTTTTCTATATTTCAGTATTGTCCACAGTCAAGTTGTCCAGTTGTTGTTATGCAGTGTTTGGCTTTACCCATGAGTCCCATTGTCAGTAGAACAATAATATTTGTGACAAAGTATTAAGATATCTTCAGCTACAGTAGACATGCAATTGTTAGTTTGGTTAAGAATCAAGTATTTTTTTAATTTTCAAGTTAAACTTTATTAAATAGCTAGCAGGAAGAATTTTAACATTGAGACGAGTGCCGAAATTGATGTCAGTTATCAATTTATCTGTGAGAAGATGAGTTTACGGTTTGGTTTGGTGTGTTTGATACTTTTTGTTAATTTTTTGGACTTATCACAAGGAGGGGAGCTGCAGGAGTGTGTGAGTAAGTTGAACTGTATTTTTATTTCAAATACTAATTTACTAGTCTTCTGAAGAATTCGATGATGTTTTGTTGCAAAAATTGATCATTAACTTTCCAATTTGCAAATATTTTCAGTGCAACAAAAGGCTACTTATTGCTACTATTGCGATAGCAAGTTCAACCCTTCGTGCGGCAACCCTTTCAAGTCCTCGTATTACTTTTTCCAGACTGAAATATATTTGACGGAATGCATGGGTTGTTGCATCAAAATCACCTATCCGCGTGAAGCAGGTGTAGCATCATTTTTTTCAATCTCAATGATGCTAGTGTGACAGCATTAGATCAGAGTTTCAGAATGCCAGAATAAATTATTGGTAAATTGGTATTATAATTTCTTTGTAGACGGATCCAGGAGAATTGTTCGAACATGTACAGAATCGCTTCCCCATGCTGTAAATTTTTCATTAGAGGACAACTGTTATTTACAGGACACCAGTGAGCATCGCGTTTGTCTCTGTACCTCAGGAGAACTATGTAATGCATCAACTAGCTTAAAATCATCACAGACTGTTTTAGTTTTGTTTGCTATTGTGTCTTGTTTTATTGATTTCCGGAGCATATGAGTGCGAGTTAAAGTTAAAAAATACTCCGTTTTCTACTGTTACTTTCACAAACAACCCTTACTTCCAATTTATTCTGAATTCATAACTTACTAGTTATTATTCAGTGGCATTGTCAAGAAATCATTCACATCTTGTTAAATAAATCGGTACATGAAAACAAACTCCCAAACAGAACTAGACAAAGTGCAGACGAAGAGACGAAGACTGCGGCCCTCTGCAATCTCCTCTCACACACAAATACGAATACTTGATCCAAGCAGACCCAAGCAAATGTTCGTGGATGAAAATGTGGTTCCTATCTTGCAGATGTCATTGCATAACTCTTTGGAACATTTTGAATCAACATCAAAGACTTCGGATTAGTTGGGATTTCACTGCAAGTTTACGGGGGCTTTCCTACTGCCTACTTTTATGGATAAAAGTAGTTTTCAGAAATCTCGTACCCAGATTGCTCTCCCTGTTCATTCCGATGCTTTTAAGGAATTATTTGGTTCCATTTAAAATGAATGAAAGGGTGATCAGTCGATGTTTATTCACATGATGTGTGTGACATAATATCTGTACTTATTGTTTTATTGAGTTTTATTAGTCTAATCAGTACTTAATGTTGGTATTATGCATGTAGAAGAAGCAATTCAAGTGTAGTCAAATGAGCATCTGTCTACAACGCTGCTGACAGTTTTGAGATAACGAAGCTGTTAGGGTGTTGCTGAAGTGTAAAACAAAGACCACATAGACAACAGCTCATTCTTTGAGCTTTTGTTAATGATTGAAGACAGTTGGGCACAGAGACATCAGCAAGTCTGAGATGCTTTGTCACTTGACAGATTCGTCGACGCAGATTTTATGAACTAGATTGATGCCTTTGCTGAAGTGATGACGAAAAATGACAGACTGGAAAGATTAACGAGTTGACTGAAAAACCCTTGACTTCTTTTTCTTGCCGATTGACAAAAAGAAGACGTTAAAAATTTAAAGCAACAGATTCAGGATTCAGAAGCAGTGACGCATGCAAGATTTCTCTTTAGCCTGCCAGTGTGACAGAACTTCACGCTAAATCCGCAAGTTGTTAACTTTTCATCTTTATTACTATATACTTGAATTAGCCTTTAGTCTAACCTAGTCAACTAACGGATTAACGTTCATCAATAATTTGCATTTTGGCATTTGGATTCGCATGGATTGAAGTAAATTTAAATTGGCAATTATTTTCTCCTTTTATAGTCGCTTTTTGTAAAAAACCTTAACATATGTAACCAAAATATTGGTCGAAATGTTTTGGTGTGGTAGTGTAGAATTTCAAACTTACGTAATATCCGTCATGCTTTAAAAAATAAAGACAAAACTATTTTTAGTAAATTTTCCAATCGTCTGTTGTTGTCTGTAACCCAATCAATAAACTTTCCAGGAACTTCACGAGCAGAGTTAGAACCTTAGAACATGATACGGCATTACGTATATTTGTGGCATCTCTGAAATTGGTTTCTCCTTGTAATTCAGTTACGAAACTCGGCGAATATTCTTTACAACTGAACAGGAAATACGTGCGAGAGTAGGAGTTGCATTAAAGGGTTGGTTGGGCTGGAAAAATACTTCAGGAGAATACTTTCTCCGAGTGGAGAAAATGTCGTAATGGTTGTTTCGTTAAATTGGTGTACATACAGAGCTGTGTATA
>JAQGAC010000680.1:0-20511 GCA_034696585.1 Isotomurus maculatus
GCTTCAGTGTGACCGAGAATTTGTATCCGGGCTCTTGTCTTCTAGAACCCACACTTGTCCAACACCTTCAGTATTATTCGAACTTTACTATACGCAAGGTTCTATCTACTAGCTTGGAAAGTCATCCATCAGACCAAGAGATATATTTCAACTATTTCGGTAAGGTAGAAACTTTAACACGTGTTTCAGAAGTTGCAGAATATAGTCTATTCCACGCCAACGTGATTGAACCTTTTCAAATGGCTACAAAAAGTATTCTTTTCTGTAATTTCAAAGCATACGATGATCGAATTTCTTTCAAAGTAATTGTGCAACCATTTCGATACAGAACGTGGATTGTAATAGTTACAATGGATTTTGTAGTTTCCTGCACGCTTGCTTGTACCTCCTACTCACGGAAGATATTTCGTGCAAGTAAAGTCCGAGTAACCATTACTTTTGAAAAAATCAGTCGGTATGTTTTGGATGTATACGGAATCTGTTTATGTCAAGAATCTAGCCATCATAGTAGTAATTTGTTAATTGTCTCGTTTATAATTATTTTGTTATCTTCATGTTACACAAATAAACTTACAAGCAAACTAGTTGCCCCTTTAGTTAACGCAGAGGTAAAAACTGCAGGGGAACTTCTGAGGAAAGGATACCAAGTAACGTGTTTAAGTCAGCATTCATCCAAGGCGTCCAAGCGTTTCAATGAAGAGAAAAGCCAATTTGTAGGTGATTTTTTGGCTTATTTAGGCCTGAAAGCGTCAAATGAAGAAATATTTAGGAATCCGGTCTTTAGGAACGAAACTTATCTGAATGGATGGGAACGAAAGTACTTTGGAAATTCAGTGAAGAAAACTGCTCTAGTCCTACACAACCGAGAGTCAAGCAACCAGTGTTATTTGTTTAATTTTGAAATTAAGGTACCAGATTATCCTTGCAGCTTCATTATAAAATATGACTTTAAGGCTTGGTTATTCATTCAGTTTAGGTCAGCCTTAGCTCCAAAGCAGATAAGACATTTGAGATTGTTCAAGGAACATGGATTAGTTTCTTACTGGGATAGCCTGGACTTTTGTAAGTATAAATTGTCCGTGCTATTCTTGCACTCTTTCAGTGCCCTTGACAAAAGTAAAGACTTCATAATTTTTCGAAACCTCGTCCCAATTTTTATCGTGTGGATTGCGCTTATGGTTATCTCAACCGCAATTGTAATGACGGAAGTGTTAATTTTTATACAAAATAAAGGTAATCAAGTAAGCGTTGTGAGTTGAACCATATCTTATAGTGATAGAATTTTAATTGATTGTTTAGCTTATTACATTTACTGTTGAAATTAAAGTTTAGATGAAATTGAGGGTTTAATACTGAATATTATATAAATAATTACTATCAACTGCAGGAAAAACATTCACTGCAAACTATCTAATACAAGAATTTCATTTCATTCATTTCATATTGGTGGAAAATTTATGGCCTGAATAAAAGTTGCTTAGAATGTTTTGATTTGTTAGCATCATTAGAAAAATTAAATTAACTTTCATTTACTGTAGCGTACGTGATACCATGTATACTGTAACCTCAGTTGTTCAGATTGTTTCCAAATGTTGAAAGGAATTATTTTGTAGGCTCCGTAATTCCCAAAGAATTCAAAATTTCGAGTTCCTTGTCATTCTCACTGAAGTGATTGGCGCAGCGTTTGCTTCAATACTGTACAGTACTATCTTTCATTGTTTAAAGGCTTTTGAATTCTATAGTTCTTGTACCTTGACAGAGCTATATTCGATCACCCAAATCTACGATTAATGTACGCGAGGATCGTTTATGGAGGGAAGCAGAATGTAGACGATGACTGTAAAGCTGATAACAATGAGTTTGTTATTGGTCAGGTTACTCAACATGCCGGGAAGACTCCAGAGGGAGTGGTGGAAACATTCGAGGGGAGTGGTGGTCTTTTGAACCCACAGAGATCAATAGAACAAATTGGCTGGCAACTGAGATGTAACCACTCAAGTCCCCACAAATTCCGACGGGCTTGTAAATGAGTGGAAACGACAAGAACTCAATTCCACTCAGCCCAGCCTTCCACTTTCGTTACAGACTAGCTCCTATGCACTATCATTTTCATGAGACAAGACCTGCCATTAGTAATTAAAGCCATTGCCACTGCACTACTGGATTTCATGGATATCAAGCTGCTCTGACGTATCTCATAGGCAAGCGTAGGGTGATATTCGACGACTTGTGTTGCTTCTTCAGGCTCGGAAAAGTCACAGGTTACCGGGGCGACGAGTGACACGAGCCATTAGGAAACTGGGCCATCGGTGAGGTTAAGGAAATTGTGCAAACTGCGGAATGCTGTCAATAAAATGTGAATAGAGCATGCGACAATACCAGCGAGAAGCGCTCTGTTCATGGGCACACCCATCCAAGATCGTCCTGCAGCCGCAGCCTTCTGCGTAGTAGACATTTTGACTACCACCTTCATTGCTTGCGCAATCTTAGTCAAATATTCGCAGTTATGATACTCGTCTTCTACCTCGGGAGTAAATTCAACACACACGCTGGCCAGACTGCAGACCACTTCTCCTTCAGTTCGCTTTTATCAAATTTCTTCACGTACTTCTGACACATTCTCATTTCGTCGCCAAACACCTTATCCACAGCACCCGCCTCTCCACTTCTCTCGCACACGTTCTTCATTTCCCCTTGGATCCTTCCCAAACCACCACGACGTGTGTTCTATCGCCCAATGGCCCCCATGAATGAACAAATCAAGTACTTAGTTTTTAGGGGGACACTACATTAGATTTGTGTGTTTTTTCGGGGGACATCCTGGCGGCTTAGGCGCCCGGATGTCCCCGAACTTAAAAGGTCCTCCTTCTCTCAGGAGCGTAGAAGGGAAGATTTTGCATGGACGCCTGTACGTATTTGTTATTAACGAAGAATTCAATCAAATTCTGAGAATGTCCTGAAGGTTATCATCCTACATTTAATCGGAAGCATTAATTTTCTGTAATGTATTGTTTCCTAGAAAAACTCACTCACCCAGCAACATTGTTATCAGATGAGATGTGAATCACTTGGATGAGAACCCACAGTGCACCGAGCATTAAAACTCGCAAAGTCGTTTCATAAAAGTCAGCTTTAGAAACGGCGAAGTTCCGATAGATTTGTCGATATTCAATGTATCGATTTTTTTCAAATGCGGTGGTAAATAAATTGAAAGATCAATCAACAAACAGTGTGAAATACAAATCCTCATCCACTTCAACTTAAAACTAGGTTAATGGTGAGCAAGCATTATTCCGTAACATGAATTATAATATTGTCATCTTGAGATGAAGAATGTCTATTTCCTACAAGTGTCAACGTAGCGAGACATTAGATATCGCAATGCGTGCAGTCATTAAAAAACGGGCTACTGCAATTGCAGCATTCATCTAACAACATTCAGAGCTAGAACTTCACTCTTCTTCTTAAGGTCGTATCAATTAATTCAATATTGTTGGCTACGATTTGACAATAGGTTGCTCTTTTTAATAATCACCGAAATTATGATATTTCTTAGGCTTAGATGGATGGAGGAGGGTGATACGAAGAAAAATACGGGAAAAACTTTATCTTTTGTATCAAAAATTGTGAGGCCTTGCTTTGAAGGGAAACCTGAGATCGTTTGTTTTCACACTGGTTAGCAATTTAATATTTGAGGCTTATGAAGACGTGACAAAAGAATTATATTCGGGTTCTTGACACAGTCTTTGGGGCTTCTAATGGATAATAAGGTGACTGCGGAGGCCGAATATATATTTTGATTGTGGGATTCATAATGCACCCATTGAAACTCAGATGTCAGTGGCAAATTCTCGGGGAAAAGTTTTAATGTTCGTCATAATAATTTTTGCACATTAATGAATTACTTTCATAAAACTGTATGAAATGATGGTGAAAAATTTGCTAAAGCTTAATGAAGTCTCTAGGAATCAATACCGGACATGAGAATTGTAAGTCAGTTTAATTGTATATACAACGGTATACATACCGCCTGGAATTATTATTACATTCTAACACAGCGTGACAACAAAGTTACCAGAAGAAACGTTAAGGTTGACTTTTATCTGTTATAATTATTCATTCTCAATCATTTCTACACAACTCAACATACAATATGCCTGTCATCACTGCCACCGAAACATAATTTCAAGACTGCTTACGAATACTGTCGTAACTGCAACTGAAACATTTTACATAAAAACAAGTTTCAAAATAATTTGGTGATTTACGAAAACAGGGTGCATGCAGATTTAGGGTTGTGCCAAATGTAAATGTTGTGACAATTTGACATTTGTGACATGTGACATTTTTCCGAAATGTCTAAAAACTATGACATTATGACAAACACTTTTGGGACGAATTTTTAGCAAAAGTGTAGGCTTTTCAAACGAAATCGCACATTTAAAAAAAATGCAATTAAGTATAAGTAGCAAAACATAATTTTTTTGCCGAATTCGCCCTAAATGTCAGTCTAAAATGTCTCCTTTGTCAGTATTGTCAACGACAAATAACAAAATTTGTGACAATTCGCACATGGCAGTGACATTTTTGACATGCCGGACACGAAAATTTATGACATTGACATGGGACATCCCTACGCAGACAGTGCAAGTAAAGAGGCAATTACTGTAAGTTACATCTGCAAATCTTGCTAACTTAAATTATTGTTATAATTTTAAAGGGACTCACATACAGTCATAGCTGCATAGGCTAAATATCATTAGAAGAGTCTACACTTAAATAATGGCACACAAATATAAAAACTTTTGCATCACTTCATCTAATCATGAGCAAATTATAATCTTGCTTAAGGCAGCGATAAGCTTAACCTTCAACGAATATTTACAGTTAGTCATCCACCAAAAGACCTTCTTCACTAAATTAACTTCTACGGCATACAAGATAAGTATGGGCAAGAAATTGAAAAAAAAGATTATAAAGACCGTTTGGATGCTTCCGTTAATGCGAACAGGCACGAATCGCTCTCCTTGTTCAAGCTTGCTCCGAATACTTTCGGTTGAATTCAGCCTATCCGGGTGGGTCCTTGCGGATATGGTCCTCTTCAGAAAATGGTAAATTCCCGATTCCACAAAACTTTTCACGTCTTTTGCAATTCCATCCTTCTCAGATTTGCGAACTACCCAGGATACGTGGTGATCGATTATTTCTTCTTTAGAAACTTGAAAAGTTACCCAAGGGTATTTTTTACGAAGATAGTCTGCTTGGTTATTTAAATCATCCCGTCTTTCTATCCACACTGATTTGTTGCACTGTACGATTTCCTCTTCGATAAGGGACTCAATCTCATTCCGTGTGTATCTTTTTTTGATATCATACTTAGAAGGAACTCGTCGATGTTGAAAGTGTGTGAGACTCACCATTTCCCTGAACTTCTCGAAGTCATTTGGGTTTTGAGAATTCAACCAGAAACTTACATGCAAATCTGGGCCGTAAAGTTTGTATTCTCCACCTAATACATCAATTCTAAACTCCAGGACTTTATTGAAAACTGTGTTCCAGTATTGCTCGCTTATGTCCGATTGCGTATATGACCCCAATCTTGTAACTTCTAACGTTACAGGAAGTGACAAAAGAGAGAAACATTGCCGTTTATTTGGTTCACGATGGAATTGGTGGAATTTAGTCGTGTCAATATTTTCCATGATTTTTTCGTTGTCACCTCTGTCCCAGAATTGGTTAGATTCCCCCCAGACCGCAATTTCACTTGGAGTAGCGTTTCGAGGTGGCAGTGAATTTGGGTCCATAAGACATGTGATGTCTTTAAAGGTCTCGAGATTTTCAAATGGGAGGGGGGAATTGAGAGCTTGGATTGTGCAGCTTAGGTAAGTGTTGGTGAACACAACGGAGAGAAGAGCCCATCCACCGAATATCAGGCGGAAAATATTTGACTTCTCAAGCACATTAGGAATTGAGTAGCCTCGCTCAAAAAGAAACGAAACGAAAAATATGATTGCGGAAAAGCTTCCAATGGATTGTTTGAAAATGTAACGGGTGTAAATGTATGTGAGCAAAGAGAGGACAATAGGACAAGTAAGAATAGGAATCCAAGCATTCAATTGGAAAGGATTTGTGTAGAATTGGAAGCTGAGATGTTGGGCATTGTAGCATGTGACGTACTTGAAGCCTGAGATATCTACGACGACAGTGTTTGCCGATGCAAGTGTGCTGTGATAGGCGTTGAAGCTTTTCTCTCCGTCAATGACAGTAGCGTAAGGCTTTAACGATGTTTCCGTGGCTAATCGCCAATTTAACCTATTGCATTTTGCATCATGAAAATGGCACGAAATAGAAACGTTAGACTTGTAAGCCAGGAGTGCCGACAGATAAATACTGAATGAACTTACACCAAATGATTTGGAAAGGGCTAATCTTTCTGTGTTAAAATCAATCAAAATATCTTCATCGTTAGATATCATGTTATCGGACATATGCCAGACTTGAAAGGATATTTCATATGAAACGTAGAAGGACAGTGAGAATTTCTGGTGGTAATGACACGGCGTACCTTTAACTTTGGCTGGAACTAAATTCTTGGCGACACAAACCCGAAAAAGGGATAAAAACCTGGATGATTCCGAGAGATTAAGGAAAGCGAATGCGATTTTAGTCTTCACTGAGAAAGGCACACGGTTCCATTGAGTAGTAAAGGCGAAGGAAGGTGGATCAATCACTAAGGAGAACTCGTATGCTTGAAGACCTTTCTCGTGATCGTACTCGCTGTTGGGGTTTGTCACACTTTTCAGTATTCGTTCTGCATCCAGGCTCTTGTAAAATTCGTGGGCGATGTAAAGTAGCGTGAGACGGCATTTGTAGCCAATGGACCGCAATATGTCGAATTTGGGGGTGGTTATGCGGGTTCGGTACAATGTAAGTAGATTGGTGCGGTTTATGTATGTTGTTGAGTATGGAGATCGTTGGATGTCAAGGGGAGAAGTGGGCAGGAAATGTTGGGATTGGAGAAGCTTGTCGAAGATGAGATGAATGTGGCAGGGGAAAATGTCTTGCAGAAAGTTGTGAATCGATGGAATTTTCTCAGTTGATACACTAAAATCAGCTTGGGTTATTTTGAAAAACGAAATGAGAATAAAGATGTAAGTTTGATAGGATTTATGCTGGATGCTTAAGTGCAACATGATTTAATGATTTTTTCTTCTTATGAAAATCTTCACAGGCCGCTTATGTATGTGTGGAGTGGAAAATAAGTAGAACCACTAAGAAGTCAACAAAGAATAGAATATGAGTATTAATTCATTTTCTATTCTAACTAAGAAGTGAAACATATTCGCGACTGGTTTTTCTGCTTGCAGACTTGCATCTGTCAGTTTAGAGGTTGCTTTAGACTTTATTTCATTCGAAATTTATAAAATTATGATTCTTGTGTTCCATGGGAATTTTTTTAATTAAAAAAACCATGGCTTGAAACGAAATCGGCTACAGTGTAATATCCCTAGATCAAATTGGACGAAATCTGTCATATAAGAAACCTTCCCATGAGGAGAACTGGATGCTTTTCTTTACTTGCACAATTAAGTACCGATAAACAATTGTTAAAAATTTAAAACCTTCGCGGTGTAAGCAAGTACTCAATACACAGAAATAAGCAGAAAGCAACTGACATAAACTTGTAAAAGAGCAGGAATAAATTGTAGTTTGCAAAATCAGTCGCAAATCGCAAACGAGTAGTTTTTCACGTCTTAAATGCAATGCAAGAAAATAATGGTTGATGAATATTTACATATCTCTTTATATAAGTCCCCATAAGACAGTTAATGCATATACTGTCAACTGTTGTTGAAGAACTAAAGCTGTATTCTAGGCTCCAACATAATATTGCAAACGAACAAACTTACCATAAAATATTAAAATAGTTTTACCTCGCTTGAAGCTTTCTTGTAACGAGGTTATCGATTAGAAATACTAGACTGCTTGCTTGTCCACAAAAACCTATGAAAGCATTTCGCAACTTTGCAACACTTCAACTTTCATTAAACGCTTATATAAGTTTCGTGCAAGAAACGTGACAAAATCGATTGCTATGACTAATTTAATGGAAAAATTCTCAACTTTAACTTAACTACCTTTCACACTAACATGAAAACAAATCACTGGACGGTTCGAAACGAATACTGTTTCAATTTCCTCTCAACAATGTTCACAGGCGAGGGGATCTTGAAACGTATGCAATTTTTAAACGTACTTTGATTGTAAATTACTGCTTAATATAAAAATCTCAGGCAATTCTGTTCAAACACATCTTTGGACTAAGATGGAAAATCACCCTTGCTTATCACAAAATCTGACCTGCTTTATTAAATGTTCTTATCAGAAAGGGGCTTCAACTGACACGTGATTTGATAATGTGATGTGTAATATAAAAATCTACTCGTCTGAGAGTGTAGAACACGCAACTGAAGTCTGGTTCGTGGAAAACTTATATGGGACCCTGCAAGGTCCCCTTAAAGTTCTCGGCGAAGATTCGAGAGGATGAAGTGGACTCGTAGGGAGCTGGTGGCGATTGATTTCCCTGTGGCGCGAGTGTAAGCAGAAGTTGGAGTAGGAGGAGCCGAGGTGAACGAAGGCGTGAAAAATACGTCTTGACCTTTTACTGGTGGAGGAGGGGAAAAGGAGATACGTGTCCACAGGTCGTGGGGTCTTCGTATGTCAGGTCAATCTGCTTGTGTTACTTTGAAAAACGCAATTAGAATAGAAATGTACGAATGATAGGTTTCATGCTGAATACTTAAGTGCAACATGATTTAAGGGGTTTTTCGTTCTATGAAAATATTCACATGTCGTTGACTCATGTGTGGAATAAAAATGCAGTCGATCCAGTAAGAATTAAAGAAAGAATAGGAGTGAAACATATTCGGGACTGGTAATTCTGTTTGCAGGTTTGCATCGGTTTATTAAGAAGTGAAACTTCTTTATGGGAATGCCCTGTCTGTCTGTCTGTCGTGTGTCTGTATGCGATTATCTCAGGAACGGCAGGACTTTTTCAAATTGTTTCTTCGGTAGCATTCTCATGACAGTCTGCAGGCGATCACTATTGATTTTTACGTCGCTAGGTCAATCCCTTCAGGGTCAAAGGTCACAGGTTACCAAATTTTTAAATAGTGGTCCCCATCAAATGGGGTATCGTTGGAAAGGTCTTCACCTACAGATCACGAATCCTCCATACATTAGGGTTCTGTGACCTTCAGGTCAAAAGTTGTGACCTTTTGAAATTTTGAGGTTAAAGAGAGACTTCACTCAAATCGGGTTCCTATAGCCCCTGTGACAATTTACCAGTGACACATGAATGTGCTGTGACCTACAGGTCAAAAGTTCTGACCTTTTAAAAATCATGAGTCGATAAGTAGTTTGTGGAGAAGTAGTGAGGGAAAGTAGTTTACGGAGAAGTGAGGGAAAGTAGTTTACGAACAAGTAGTTTGGGAAAGCAGGGTAGGGTAGTTTAAATTAGCAATATAGTTTCACTTCTTGTTTACACCCGGTTTACCACGGTTTATTTAGAGGTAGCCTTAGACTTAATTTCAGCTTTGTATCAACCATATCGATGAAATTAGGATTCTGGCGTTCCTTGCCGGGAAATTGTTTGGAAACAAAAACCATGATTGGAAACGAATTCGGCTACTATGTAATATCACTTTATAAGGTTGAGTTGACCAATTCTGTAGTACATAAAGCCTACACATTATCAAAACGGGATACTTTTATTTATTTACTGATTAAGAACCGATAAAATATGTGTTAAAAATTTAATGCAATTGCGAGGTAAGCAACGCATTAATATATTGTTTTTGGCTAAACCGGTGTTACGATGTTCTCAAATAAGCAGAAAGCAACTGACATAAACTTAAAAAAGAGAAGAAATAGAAGAATAGTTAGTATAGAATAGTTTGCAAAATCAGAGTCAGATTAACTGCCAAGCCGCAAACAAGTAGATTTTTCACTTCTTTTATGTAATCCGAAATATTGGTTCATTAATTTTAATATCTGTCTTTATATAAGTCCCCCTAAGACATTAAATGCGTATAAACTATGGATGAAATGCTCCAACATTGCATTGATAATAAATAAGCTTTCCATGAAATATTAGAATAGGTTTAGTTAACTTTAAACCCTCATGTAATTGGATTATCGATTACAAACATTGAACATAGATCTATGAAAGCATTTCGCAACTTTGCAACAATTTTCATAAACTGTTGATCGGAGTTTCGTGCAAGAAACGTGACACAATCGAATTCTCTGACTAGTTGCTGGAAATGTTCAGCTTTGACTTGACTACCTTTAACGCCATAATAAAAGAATCACGTGGATGGTTCGGAAGGAATACTGTTTCAATTTCGTGCAAACTTTGTTCACAGGCGAGGGCATTCCAAGTCGCACTTAATTCTTTAACCTTCTTAATATAAATTAATGTTTATTAGAGAAATCCAGGGCTATCGAAATCTGTTTCTGTCAAGAATCTAGCCACCATAGTAGTAATTTATTAATCTTGTTTATAATTATTTTGTTAGCTTCATGTTACACAAATAAACTTACAAGTAAACTAGTTGCCCCTTTCGTTAACGCAGAGGTGAAAACTGCAGGGGAACTTCTGCGGAAAGGATACCAAGTAACGTATTTAAGTCAGCATTCATCGCACGCATCAAAGCGTTTTAAAGAAGAAAAAAGCTATACAGTTAATCTGGTGTCTAGAAACGAAACTTATCGTGATGGATGGGAAGGAAAATACTTTGGAAATCCAGTGTAGAAAACTGCTCTAGTCCGACACAACCGAGAGTCAAGCAACCAGTGTTATTTGTTTAATTTTGAAATTAAGGTACCAGATTATCCTTGCAGCTTCATTATAAAATATGACTTTAAGTCTTGGCTATTCATTCAGTTTAGGTCAGCGTTAGCTCCAAAGCAGATTCGGTATTTGAGATTGTTCAAGGAACGTAGACTTGTATCTTACTGGGATAGCCTGGACTTTTTAAGCATAAATTGTCCGTGCTATTCTCGCACTCTTACATTGAACTTGACAAACGTAAACATTTCATAATATTCCGCAACCTCGTGCCAATTTTTATAGTGAGGAATGTACTTATGGTTTTCTCAACCGCAATTGTAGTCACGGAACGCAGTGTTCATTTTATGCAGAAGAGAGGTAATCAAGTAAGCGTTGTGAATTGAACATAATTTTATGGGGATATAATTGTAATTGCTTATTGTTTAGCTGATTACTTTAGCGTTGAAATTAAGTTTAAAGTTTAAATGCGATTTTGTGTTTAACATTGAATTTTGTGTAGTAAATTATTGACAATTGCGGAAAATACTTGTATATAAATCAAATTATCCATCACAAGAATTTCATTTAGTCCTTGATACTTTTGCAGGTATTGATTTCATTTTGCATCGGTACATAGTTTTTACCAAGAATAAAAAGCTCCTTAGAACGGTTTGAATTTTATTTAGCACAAAATGAAGACATTAACTTACTTTAACTTTCTCTGGCTTGCCTGGTAACACCTTCCACCAACTATGTCGTACATAACCTCAGCTGTTTGGAATTCTTCAAAAAGGATGAAAGGGATTTATTAAACATGCTCCGTAAGTCCCGACTGGACTCAGGACTGAATTGCATGTAGCCATGGCTAATCGTAACAGCGCCTCTCCACTTCATGACAACGCCGAGAAGCGCTGTTTTCACAGGCACACCCACCCAGGCTCGTCCTGCAGCGGGAGTCATGATGCTCCTCCCCGTGGATCACCTCAGGAACTCAGATCATTCCCACCAACGCCGGTGCAGCTGCGGCCCACCGGCTGCCCACCTCTGGAACAACCAACCCACGCAACTCGCTCGAAAGATCAATTCAAAATACCTTCGCCAAGGTTCGGATTCAGAAACCCAAAACGACAGCGGTTTCATGATTCCCGATTGTTTTTTGGCTCATGAGACCCCTTGGCCCCTTCACTTGAAATGCAACGTGTGGGTACGCTGCCAAAATCGCAGGTGCGCTGAAGGAGGGAGGAGTGAAGGTCGTCGGTTGTGTTTTCGTCGCAGGACTCCTCGCTCTCTTCTCGTTCGCCCTCTGAAACTCCCTCCTGCGCGATGGCAGTGACTCCAAAAATTACTCCAAATTGTGCGTGTGTAGTCAACAAATTTAACTGGCAACTGAATTGATTACGTAGAAAGTGAGAGGAATGATTTGTAATTAGAAAACTTCATAATTAAGATGACGCATCCTTAAACTTTACTTCTTTAGTGGTGGAAGGCCACAAAGTCTTAATCTAAATGGGACTTAAGGCTCCGTATCTCATAGCTGCTTGATAACCGTTGGCAGGGTAAGTCAACTAAATATTGGTTAGGATTTGCTACTCCCCTCAGTTAGTTAGTTCATAGGTGTGGATGGTAGTGAAAGGAAGGGATTGGTAAAAGCTTTATTGTCAGCTTAAAATATTTGCACTTTACAACATGCTACTTATGGTGTAGTAAATCAGCTCGTGTGAAGGAAACCAGTAGCAGGAGAAAGCGTTGTGTGTTGATGTTGTGTCCTGTAGATTTACTCTGCATGTTCATTGTGGTACCTGTAACTCTAAACTATCTTCGCGACAACCTCCAACTGACTTCTGCATGACTGCAAACGACAAGCACTGAATTCCATGTGGCCTGACCTATCTTACATGGTTGTATGCCAAAATGCCAACTCGTCCACGACCCACTCGTCCACTAGGGGCGGATCTGCCTATTTTTGATCTCCAAATTTAAATAAGATGAAGTCGGTAAAATACCAACGCCCCCACATCAAAGCAGAGATCAGTTTAAAATAATTGGTAAAAATAGACTTTATAGCATCTGCCACACAAGCATATACAAGGCTGAATAGTTCGGTCCTAGTTCGGTTTATGCTACCATAGTTCGATCCACGTACTTCAGTCCATGCTACAGTGTATTTCCTTATTCGACCCTGCTTCCCAAGTAGTCCCCAACTTTCCAACCACCATACCAGCTAACCTTTAAATACGGGCTACACACAAATCCAACGGCTCTATTAAAGCCACGCCACTAATCATTCCACAGAGCCCGACTTCTTAATATAAACCGAACTAGGATCGAACATTAAGCGAAGCATTGGGGGATTTTGCTCAGAGCTGTCCTCAGGAGAGACTGACAATGACGGTTAGGGAGTTGGGTCCAATTCGTACGGAAGCAGTGAGTTCTCAGTCGAGTAGGACAACGAGCAGCGTCGAATAGGGAAATACACTGTGGCATGGGATGAAGAGCATGGACCGAACTATTCAGTCTTTTAGATGCGACTAGGGCAGATGCTATAATGTCTATTTTTAGCAATTAATTTAAGCTTATCTCTAGTTTGATACAATTGTGGACTTTTTAGAATTTTAGCGACTTTTCATTTAATTTTAATTCGGAGGGGACAAAAGGTAGATCCGCCCTTAGTGGACGAGTTGGTACATGGACGAGTGGGTCGTGGACGAGTTGGCCTGATACCATCTTACTTATTCGTAACAGCACCTCTGAATCTTACTCTCACAAAGAACCGCTTGTGCAGACTCGAAGATATCAGAGATGACGGTAGCGATGAGGAATACGGTCATTCATCAGGTTGAGGATAATGTGGTGAATGCAGAATGTCATGAATGAAGGGAGCAATGGGAGCATGAAGCATGCGGGGGTGTGACACGGAGGAGCTGATTGGGGTTGGTGAGTCACTAGAGGACTCCTCATTCACATCACACATGGAACACTAAATTACCCGAAGCTAGGTATGCTAGTTGTAATTTCGACACCCCGTCACTGTGGATTTGAGTTCTGCAGATTCAGTTCGTGGATCACCTCCGCCTCTCCTTCCGCTGCTCAGGGCTCAGATCATTTCCACCACCATCGCCACTGCAGTTGCTGTCCATCGACTACCCATCAAGCAAACCACACCACTCCGTCAGTCATCGCACAAGGCCCTGCTTTGCAGCAGAGCGATTCAAAATACCTTCGCTTTGGTTTGTATACCGAAACCAAAAAGTTGTTCCTTCGGCTTACGAAATGACGTGGGTTTGCAGATGGAGCAGCAACAACTTTGAGTTAGGTGACATCGGGAGTACGCACAGACACTAATGATGCATAGCTAGATGGGCGGAGAAACGGGAGAAAGCAGCGTGACAATAATTGAGATGCAGTGGGGTGTGCAGTATGGGTCGTCCCCAATGAAAATAAATTCGTGTGTGGGGATAAATGCTCGTTTCCAGCACACACAAAGTAAGCGAGTGGGCAGCGGCCAAGCCCTATCTCGAAGCATTGCGTGTACAGCCACCGTACCATGGGCAGGAGGGCATGATACCCTCTATGCCCCGCCCACAAGCCGTACTATGTGTGTTATGCAAACGCGCCTACATGGGTACACACAGAAGAACCAAACAGATCTACTTTCATTGGTCGTCCCTCTGTGGGTCCCCAAGGAGTGGGATGGCGTTGAGTTTGCTGGAGATGATGTCGAAGAGGAAGAGTGTTGTCGGGGCAACGGAGGCGGAGTTTCGGTTAGCGGGAGAAATCGGAGGAGCAAAAATTGAAAATCGGTTTCAGTTGATCTCCGTCTCTCGCCGCGTCAACATCTCCTCACCACCCACTTTTGATCTTCTCCTCAATTTCTCCGATTTCTTCTCCTCCGTGTGACACAGCCAAGGTAAATGTCCCCACCGCTCATCTGCGTTTTCCGTAATTTCCAAACAATTCAAATGTTTTGCTGATCGATGGGTGTGTGATTGTTGTTGTTTTGCAGATGGGTGTTCGATGGGCAGCAGCCGCGCTGGTCGTCTTCGGAATCCTCTCAATGAATGTTCGTGTGGAAGCGCAAGAAAGTTTGGAGCACAAAGCGGAGATGATGATAACAACGTTCGATATGATCATGAAGGGTGGAAAAGAATTAAACGTGGATTGCGAGTACCATGATGCCATTAGGTACAGCATTGACGTTGTGTTGGTAGTGGCGGGAAAGAGTGCCGGTCAAATGGTGGAGTACTACAGGAGGAATGCCGGAGGCGACAACGAAGACCTGGCGAAAGGACATGCGGACGCAGATCGCGCAAGTTTGATGACGCTGGAACAAAATCAGAACAAGCTGTGTTCAGTGGCGAAGCAGTTGGTGTGTGAGAGCAAAGTGTGTGTGGATTGCAGCAAAGCGGGAGAAGTGTGGAGTGACTACTGTGACATTGTGGTCAAGATTCATGAGGCGGTAAAGACCGGTGAAGGAGATTCTGGAGGAGGATCCGGAGCCGGTGGCTCCGGAGGAGCTGCAGGTGGATGGAGTGTGCGCCCTGTGAATGGAGCCCTCGTCGCTGCTCTCCTAGCGCTCTTCTTGCTCGCCACGACGCTTCGAGCGTAAAGTGACTCATTTCAAAACCCGCCTGTGTACAAATTGACCAGTTCGTAACGAGAAGCAAACGAATCAGTCGTAATTGTTGATGTTATCTGTAGAATTACTTCGCTTGGTGAATCGTAGTTGTAAATAAAGTGAGTCTGTAATTCTGAACCTACTTCGCATCGACATTTCCGACGAGGACTGAATTGCACGTAGCCTTGGCTACTCGTACCAGCGCCTCTGCACTTCATGACACACAAACATCCATTAGTGATTCCATTGCCACTGCACTCCGCGATTTCATGCGAAGCGTAGGCTGATGTTGGACGACTGTTAGTGTCACAATCCCAGTTCGTCGCCAACCACCTTCCCTGCCCACCACGATTTCTGAGCTATCGCCCCATACTGCCGCATGTTGAAGCCCAGCTTCCAACCACGCGCCTCCTTTCGCCACTCCATTCTTAACCATCTGCAGATAAGGCCCATATGGATCCCCTCAGAGTCTCAATGCGCAGATCGTTCCCATCAACGCCAGTGCAATTCCGACTCCCCATCTGTGGAACAACGAACCCACACAACTCCATCGCACAAGGCATCCTCTTTTGCACCAGATCCTGTCTACATACCTTCGCCTTTGTTCGGATTCAGAAACCAAAAAAGAAGCAGGTTCAAGTGTCCCAATTGTTCCTCTCGTCGCTGGACTCTCTTCTCGTTCTCCCTCTGAAACTCCGTCCTGCGTGAAGTGAAGTCCTTGGATGTGATTCAACGATGGCAGGGACTCCAAATTGTGTGTGTAGGAGATAAACTTAAATTGCAACTGAATTGATTACGTAGGAAGTGAGAGGAATGATTTTGTAATTAAGATGACGCAAACTTTATCTTTATTTCTGGTGGAAAGCAACAAAGTACTTAAGAAATCGAGTTTTCGTGAAACGTTAACACTCAGATTGGGACTTCATAGGTGAAGAACTACTTTAGCATTTTCGATAGATGGAGACATTTTCTTCGACACTTTCGTATTAATCTGTAGGTTCCTCCTTTGTTAGAAGATCGACAGCATGTGGGGGTGTGACATGGGGTAGTGAGTGGGGGTGGGTGAGTCACTGGAGGACTCCTCATACACATGTGACCTGCGGAAGTCGACATTTGTGACATCGGAAGTGACGAAGACAGCGCTGCAAGGAGAACCTTTCTTGTTGTTGTTGTTGTGGTGGTGGTGGTTGGTGAGAACGGGGAGGAGCTACTTGGCGGGAGATGAGGAAGGTTGCCGGGGAAACGGAGGCGGAGTTCAGGTGAGCGGGAGAAATCGGAGGAGCTGACGGTGAAAATCGTTTTCAGTTGATCTCCGTCTCTCGCCGCGTCCACATCCCCTCACCACCCACTTTTCGTCTCGTCCTCAAGTTCTCCAATTTCTCCTCCTGCGTGTGACACAGCCAAGGTCAGTCTTTCCTGCGGCCCCCCCCCCCCTCCACCGCGCTTTCTCAAGTTGTGTGAGTATTGAAATGTGTGGCTAATGGATTTTGTGATTTTGTTTGCTTTCCAGTTGGTCTCCGTCTCCTGGCGCGTCCGCATTTTGATCACCCGTGTCGTTTCCCGATTTCTTCGTCTTTGTGTGCCACACTGAAGGTAAGTCTAACCTTTGACTCCCTCACCACTCATCCAAGCTTTGTGAAGGTTATTGGTGATACTGACGTTTGTGGATTGTTGTTGTTTTGCAGATGGGTGGTCGATGGGTAGCAGCCGCGCTGGTCGTCCTCGGAATCATCTCCTCAATGAATCTTCACGTCGAAGGGCAGATGAGGAAACCAAACGCCACAGCTTTGGAAAAGATTGTGAAGTTCTACCACCTGCTCGTTAACAATGGGCTGGAAGCAGAAGCAGAGTGCGACGATCACCATAAGGATGTACTTGCTGATGCGGCGGAAGTCTCAAAGTATAAGGATACTGACGAGATGAGTAACGACTACATGCAAAATCCGACTTTCGCCATCGAAGACGCTAAGAAGTTTGAAACTGAGTACCCGAATATGGCGAAAGAGAAGAAATGGTGCAAGATGAAGGCGGGACTGGACTGCGTTGACAACGCCTGCAAGGAGTGTCCCAAGAAAGCTGCGCATGGTACTACGTGCGAACATTTGATCGAGATTAGGGATAATGCGGGCCCAGTGTCTCTCGAGAAGGACCCCAAGGTCCCTCCCAAGGATCCCACAAACCGCCCAAAGGAACCCAAGGATCCCGGTGTAGTTTCCAGAGGAGGTTGGGTGGTGCGCCCTGTGAATGGAGCTCTGGTCGCTGCTCTCCTCGCTGTCTTCTCACTCTCCGCGTGACTTCCTCTCCTGACCTGCGACGCTTCGAGTGTAAAGTGAATGTCAGTTTACTACCCTCCTAATCAGTTCTATTCCAATCGCCTTGTCTAAATTCTCCGTCCAGTAAATCAGTTTGTGTGAAGGAAACGAGTAGCAAAGGAATCAGTCGTGTGTTGTTGAGTTGTCTTCTAGATTTACTCTGCTAGCTGTACCGAAGTTTTAGTGCATTATCTATTATACGTTAATTTTAATGAGTTCGACATCCACCGACTGACTGAGTCTCTTCGGCATCCACCGACTATCTCATGAGCGCTGTGCATTCATTACTCCAGATAGATCATACTTCTTCATTGTGTCTCAAACTGACGAGCTGCCTGGGGAAAGAGAGATGGAAAAGACGATCTTCTGACTTCAACGGACATCGACAAAGACTGACTGGCTGACATGGACAAAGAAGACGACATGGACAAAGACCGACTGACTTGTGTTAGGCTGTTAGTTTCGTCGTGATCGCTTGCGAAGACTCGGAGATGTCAGAGGTCGACTGCAAATGAAGATCCACTTGTTTCAGGGGGTATAGGCTAAGTCAGTAGGGACTTTTCAACCGCAGATGCACTTGGGACTGGAGTCGTACTTCACCTCTATAGAATACAAAAGCCACCTCTGTGTTTAAGTCCTGTTATGACTTTCAGCTTCCCCTGAAAACTCGATTTCATTAAGTCTTATCATGACTTTTCACTTGAGTGAAAATCGCCTCTCACGGATGCAGCATCCGAGTCTGTTGAGTGAAGTCTGATGTCTGATTTATGCTATTCCTGTTGTGATCTTGGGGACTTGACTGGGTGTAGTTGGTCGACAGAGAGGTTGAGGATATTGGGGTAAATGCAGAATGTCATGAATGAATGTGAATGAGCATGTGGGGGTGTGACATGGAGGAGTGAGTGGGGATGGGTGAGTCACTGGAGGACTCCTCATCGACATGAGAAGTGTGGAAGTCGACATTTGTGACATCGGTAGTGAGGAATGCAGCGCTGCAAGGTGAAGCCGTTTCCTTCGGAGTTTCCCGGAGGAGTGTCGCCGGGGCAACGGAGGCGGAGTTTCGGTGAGCGGTAGAAATCGGAGGAGGGGAAAGTCAAATTCGGCTTTCAGTTGATCTGCGTCTCTCGCCGCGTCAACATCCCTTCAGCAACGAGTTTGGAGTCAAGTTTTCGAGCATTGTGAGTGACGAGCTGTGTGATTGTTGTTTGCAGATGGGTGGTCGATGGGTAGCAGCCGCACTGGTCCTCCTCGGAATCATCTCCTCAATGAATCTTCACGTCGAAGGACAATTTCCTAAAGCGAATCCAGCTAGGTTGAGTAACTGTGAGGAGATAAAGAAAGAATACTACAAACTCGTGGGTCTTGGGAAGAAGGCTGATGCTGCTTGCAGCGACAACGGTGACAGTCTAGCCCGATATTTGGCGAACTATGCCGGGAAGGATGCTGCTGGAATCAAAAAGTACTATGACGATCAACCCGGAGGGTTCGGAGATACGGATGCAAAGTCAGATCTGATATACTTACGAGATGAAGCCCCAGAGGAAGCGAAGGAACTGTGTATGATGAAGATGGCATTGGAGTGCAAGGACGGCGTTTGCAAGAAGTGCAGCGGCGTATGTTCAGCTCTGAATAAGATTGCGAAGGACCCAGAATCCAAGAGTTCCGGAGAAGGTTGGATGGTGCGCCCTGTGAATGGAGCTCTCGTCGCTGCTCTCCTCGCGCTCTCCGCACTCTCCTTCTGATTTCCTCCACCGTCCTCACCTGCGAAGCTTCGAGTGCAAAGTGAATCTCAGTTTACTCCCCTCCGAATCAGTTCCAACTCAATCGATTTGTCCAGTCCAAATTACCCGTCATCAGTTTGTGTGAAGGAAACGAGTAGCAGGAGAAAGCGTTGTGAGTTGATGTTATGTCCTCTTGATTTACTCTGCATGTATGTTCAATCGTAGTAGTTAATTAGTTGTATTGTGGTAGCTGTAACTCTACATTCTCTTCGCGACAACCTTCAACTTACTCTGCATGACTGCAATACTGCAAACGACAAGCTCGTCCACGACCCACTCGTCCACGTACCAACTCGTCCACTAGGGGCGGATCTGCCTAATTTTTGATCTCCAAATTTAAATAAGGTGAAGTTGGTAAAAAACCAACACCCTCACATCAAAGCAGAGGTCAGTTTAAAATAATTGGTAAAAATAGATTTTATAGCATCTGCCACACAAGCATATACAAGGCTGAATAGTTCGGTCCTAGTTCGGTCTATCGCCCCATATTGCCCCATGTTGAAGCCCAGCATCCGACCACGCGCCTCCTTTCGCCACTCCAGTTACGGCCCATAGATCATTTAGAGTCTCAATGCGCAGATCATTCCCACCAACGACAGTGCAGCTGCGCCCTACCGACTCCCCATCTGTGGAACAACCAACCCACACAACTCCATCGCACAAGGCATCCTCTGTTGCACCACATCCATTCAAAATCGCCTTTGTTCGGATTGAGAAACCAAAAACGAGAGCGAGTTTAAGTGTCCCGATTGTTCCTCTCGTCGCAGGACTCCTCGCTCTCTTCTCGTTCGCCCTCTGAAACTCCGTCCTGCGTGAAGTGAAGTCTTTAGCTAAGCCCTGATGGCTGAGTGGCTAGAACTACAGATTCAAGGTATCACACACCGAGGGTCTATAGTTCGAACCCTCAGCCAGGGAAACTTAGTTAAGTCCTTTCTGGCTCGGTGATACCTCTGTAAAGAGGCAGTACGG
>JAQGAC010000681.1:0-20502 GCA_034696585.1 Isotomurus maculatus
AAATAAATTCTGGTGATGATTCAGGTACAGTGCTACAAAAGTGATTTAAGGATGAGAATAATGGTTGAAAATTGACTACACAATAAATTAGCAAAACTGTGATTAAGTTACTCAGAGAGCGTTGGACTGGCAGCTGGTCTATTGTTTTCGTAGTTATTACAAGTGGTGAAGACATCCTTGGCCGCCTGAGTTCCTTCAGAGCAACGAATGTAATGTTTCTTGAATATATCTGCTCGGAGGTTTCTCAGATATCCTTCCAGCGATCCAAAGTCGCAAAGTTCCAGTGCTATAAACACATTCCCTGGATAAAAAATAACACCCAATCACTTTGGTGCAACATTTTGGGCAATCAGTTTAAAACTACCTTCTCTAATTTCCCCGGTGTGCGATCCAATGATGTGTACAACATTTGGGTGCTTGCCCACATGAATCATAATTTTTATTTCACTGAGCATTTTCTTCAGCTCGGTTACCTTTGTGTTTGTTGAAGTTACTTTAAAAGCAACGTCTTTTTCATACCCTTCAAGCTTTCCTTTGTAAACAATTCCAAATTCTCCTTTCCCAAGCACAGTTGCTGTCTCTGCCAGGGCATTGACCATTGAGATAGGCTTGAGCTGGATTGTTAGAAGATACTAATTTACCTATGTGGAAGCTGGATTTTTCAATTTCGAAACTGGTGTCGTAAGGAAGTCTCAGGGCATCCTCGATTTCGTAGCTGGAGTCCGTAAGAGGGCCCAGGTTCCCATTCATAAACTCATCAAACTCTTTTGACGACAATAATTCCTAAGAGCAGAAATAATTGAAGAAGGACTGTTTCCTATTCTGTGGTTAATTTAATTATGAATCCAACCTTTGTGACTTTCAGTTTATAGTAAAGATAGACCAGAATAATAGAAACCACGATGATGACGCATGCCATTACGATGCCGAAAACTATTTCCCTTAAAGGAGTCTTTGGAACTACCTTATCTGTAAGAACATTAAAGAACACTTTATTACAAAACATTTGTAAACCGTATTTGAATTCAAAATGGAAAAATTACAATTAACTTTCTCCACGAACATCAGAGAATCTGTGCCTTTCTTTGCCACGGGTATCCACCAGCCGTATCCTGGCAGTGAAAACTGGGCTGTGACTTCAACGCTTGTATTACGTAACTGGGTGTTCTCAAATCCATAGTACATGTGAATCGTAAGATTCAGTTCCACTGACCTCTTTTCCATTTCACACCAAAAGCGTCGCAATAATCCTCGTGCTTCTAAAAACCCATGTGCTTCCAGGAAAGGACTTCTCCATCCAGTCACCCCAATAACTTTTATCTTTAATTTTGTTTTATCGAGAAAATTTTGTGTTGATCTAATGTAGTTGGCAATGTCGTTTGCCTCCGATTCAGGTGTGTTTGTCTGATTCGGCAATTTCAGACACATCAGAAACCCAATTTTTTTCAACAGACCCGGTGAGTTATTCTTTACAGCTGATTCAACAACTTCCAAGCAATTCAGTTCAAAGAGACCTAAAGGAGGAAAAGCTTGGCGAGACTTCTTTAATCTCAGACAAATGTCTTTTATAAAGAAACTGGCGTGATTCCTCTCAGCGATAATGGTTACTCCTTTCAACGCTCCAGGTGACCCCACGTTTATTTGTTTAACAGCAGAAAACATTTTGTGCATGTCGTTCTTCCAGTTGGTTGGATCTGTTAAGAATCCTGGGTAGACTGAGAAAGTCCGATTTGAGTTTGCTTCATTAAATGTAATAAATTTGGAGACCAATTCGTCCTGCATTTGACTGGCTGCTTAATATGGATAATGTGAACAACAGATTCAATTAATTGGAAACTTTTAAGTGTCTTTAATTATTACTTGGATCTTCAGCGACAAATGTTGATAGTTCACGGAAACCTCGTTTGGCCACAACATTAAGTATTTCCTCGAAACCAGAAGCTGAGTCGTTAGATTGGGATGGGTAATGATGAAGAAGGATTCCAATGCTCGGTGACTTTTGATTTCCCAAGCTGAGACAGTGGAAAGGGTCGTCGGAACAACATTTCTGAAAATGCGATTACGAAGAAATCATGCATTTCTGCTTTGGTAACTTTTTAAGTGTATCCAAAATTCTGTGAGTCACCTGAAACCTGACCGAAATTACAATAAGATGAAACAACAGAAATGTTGCTTTCCTCATAATGGCTTAGCAAAAAAGGTGAGACTAATCGTCGTCTTACGATGAGTTTACCTTAGTTTGTTAAAAATGAAGTTCAGTTTTCTCTTGCAAGCTTGCTTCGATGTACAAAATATTGCAGTTCACATTTGAATGTCACTGCAGACACTTTTAATAAACTAACCGCAATGATTTCATTCACAGTTTATCATTTGCCCTCGTTTATTTCATGGACGGATGGTTTTGTGGTTAACTAACGTACGTCCTCATTTAAATGGGAGATTTATTTCTAAGTTAATATGCATAAGTAGCAAACTAGAATTAATTAAGTCAACAGTAATCATGCTTATGTGTAATGAGCTAGTCAGCTTTTCCAGCAAGGTTGGTTGGTTACTTTAATAAGAATGATAGCGTGGAATAACATAAATACCTCATCTATCAGGGTGTATGCGGAAAATATTTTTTCTAGTGCTATTTTTTGAGCTTTAAGGAGCTAGCATACAAAAGCCGTTGGCAGGGGAAATCCAGAAAAAGTATATTTCTGGAAATTTTTGCCACTGCTTTTTGAAGAGTTAAGCTATGAGTGCATATGATAGTTTAAGCTAAAAATATTGGTACTGGCTTTTCTATCAGTTTATAAAAGTTGTATGTTACCCCAAGCTGGGTATGTAGCTAAGGTAAGCAAGTAAATTATGACTTCCATATTTCTACATTCTCAACTTGTCACCCTACCTCCTCTGTCAGTTTTGAACCTACGACATCGAGGGAGGCCTTAAACTGACCACAAGAATGTTGGCTTCATTTCACCCAATTGTGATTTTTAATTTAGGCCTTGAATTTTATAATATAACCCAATGAGTGCAAGAAAACTTGATTTTTTGTACTATTCGGGTTATATTATAAAATTCAAGGCCTAAATTAAAAATCACAATTGGATGAAATAAAGCCAACATTTTTGTGGTCAGTACAAGGCCTCCCTCGACGTCGTAGGTTCAAAGCTGACAGAAGAGATAGGGTGACAAGTTGAGAATGTAGAAATATGGAAGTCATAATTTACTTGCTTACCTTAGCAACATACGCAGCTTGGGGTAACATGCATTTATTATAAACTGATAGAAAAGCCAGTACCAGTATTTTTAGCTTAAACTATCATATGCACTCATAGCTTAACTCTTCAAAAAGCAGTGGCAAAAATTTCCAGAAATATACTTTTTCTGGATTTCCCCTGCCAACGGCTTTTGTATGCTAGCTCCTTAATAGTTTATCTTTTCCAAAGTGATCTATTAAAACCAGTGTAATTTTGCGCATAATTTATTCTTGCCCGTCAATCGCTCAGCAGGTTGTGGTGTGCTGCCTGGATTGACCAAAAAATTCGCAGATAAGTTATCCAAGGCACATTTAACATGCAATAGCTGCTAACGGGAGTCTTATAATAAAGAAGAGCCAAAGCTTACTCAAGTCATTCTATTTAGCTTGAGTTTTGAGTCAACGTTCTTGCTTGGGAATTCTAAGTTGGGACAGGGCTGGCGTGAAAAGCAGATGACACTGATGACAGTGTTTTTCACGTTTTTGAAAAATTTTGTTCCTAGGCCCACCTATTCTGAAACCACGCGAATCTTTAATTTTTGAGTTTGCAGAGCTTGTAACAAATTCTAATGCTCCAAAATTACGTTTTATCTCAAACTATTGCGCAATAACAGGGTTTACATAAAAAACAGCACTGCTTTTTAATGTCATGAATTTTTTTCATTTTCATGTAAACCCTTTTTTTACGTAATACAGGGTGTCCCATAAGTCGCGCAACGAAGGCACCGAGAGGTCAGAATTAGTAAAAACGGTTGGCTTTAGCAACCGCGAACAAGAGCCCAATTTTTTGAAAGGCCCAGTACCCGAAGTTGCGCGTTTGGGAACAAATTTTTTTCACACATCTTCATGATTTATTTCTAGCTAAAAAGAAATCGTCAAGAAAATTTTCAAAAATGATCATAAAAGTCTTACTTTTCAGAAAAATTAAAAGCCCTGTCATCAGCTTTTCACGTCATCCCGGTCTTAACCTAGGAATCCCTAGCAATACCAAGACGACTTTCCATGCGTAAAAATGTTCAATGATAAATTGTGTACGTATATTGAAAATATCAAAATATGTAAAGGTGCATATGTTTGAAGCCCTCGAGCCTGTTTAATTTAATTTTCATCCATTCAGTTAGAAATAATTGGTTTGACTACATTGTTAAACAAACAAACATTTGTTTGGCCTAAAAAAGCATTTAAACAAATAAACATTTCTTTCGTTGAACTTAACAATCAAACAAATACATATTTTATTCTTTGAACTTAACACAGACAAAAAACACATAAAAGCGATTCGTTCAAACTGTTATTTGTAACGGTCATTAAAACACAAATAAAACTTGCGTAAGTTAAAATTGCAATCCATTATTATTTCAGTAAAATAATTATTTCACCTATTAACGCAAAGCTAAATTATCTGCGTTATCTGCAGTCGCTCACCATTGCTATTATGGAAGATGGTTGGGGAACAAGAAAGTATAATCACTCCTAACAATTTAACTTGCATCTCTGTCTGTTCACATTTTAGAATCTCTTCCCAATCTGTGATGTAGATCTGAACAGAATCTCTCATTTGGTCTAATCCTGGTGACTTATACAATAAACCTCAATTATAAAAAGGTTTTTCAATTAACGGTTTCTAGCTGGGATATTTCTAATCGAATAAATGGAAATATTTGGTTCTAAGAATTTACACATATTAATCACAAGATCCTTACGAAATTTGGACACCAGATGTAGAGGCCAGCAGACACAACTAAACGTATCTACAAATCAATTGGGATGCTCAAGGGACTGAAAATATCCCCCGGGGATAAAGTCATGCTGAATATAAACTATGACATATGCAGAGGGCTGCTTAATGGTAGCTTGGGCAAGATTGTGGATGTCTGGTTACCGAGAGCTTGTGATGATAGGGGACTTCCAAGCCGAATAAAAATACAGTTTGACCATTTGGATGGCACAGAATGGATTGAGTCCACAACGACACAGACTTATGAAGGGAATCAGAGAATCTTTCGCCGAATAATACCCTTGAGTTCGGCAGAGGCCATTACTTATCACCAGGCCCAGGGTGTTAGTCTTAGGAACCATGTAATTGGGATATGAAACATAGAGTAATATGGGCCTTGCCAATGTAAGGATTTTGTTGTTTGCTTAATTAAGATGGGTCAAGATGTAATTACTTCTTAATTAGATATCTTAAATAAATTAATAATTATACTAATTTCACTGTAAAGTATTTCGCTGTGAGGAACAAGTTCAGTCCTCGCTGAATTTGTTAGATAATGGCTTATGAAGGGTTGAATCGACTACAAATTGTGCAAAAGTTGATATTTCAGAAAAATTATGACATGTAAAAATCCTGTGCAGAAACTAATGAAGTAAGAAAGACGTGGGGCCTGAATTTGTAGCTTGATTTGTTTTGTTTTTAAAAGTAGAACTTCGTCGTAGACAGAAACTGACTGTTTCTAAACCTGCCACGGCTAGTTTATTAGAAATATCCGAAGTAAGCTGTGTAAATAAATGCGCCTCCGAGGGTCAAGGTGGTATCCTCTCCCCAGCTCAACACTTTTACCTCCAGGACAATTCATTAAGGTTAGAATGAACAATGTGTTCGGAGTTTCAGAGCAAAATCCTTACGACTTAGGTTTGGAGATATAAGCGTAGTGTGGGCATCACATTCACAACACGGAAAAGAATTCAGTATATATTCACAGAATATTTTGTGAGATGCAGAAGTCACCCGAGTTTTTAGGAAGCCCGGGAGGAAAACATTCAACAATAAGAGAACGCCTAACGCTCACTACGTTTAACGTGACACATTGATTCGTAAAATGATTACATGCGGCTCAAAGTTTTTGGTCATGTCCAGGAGGATAAGCAAGAGTAGCTGGCTTTTGCGGTTGCAGTTGCAAGGGATTTTTGCTAGTCAATATTGTCATCATAGCTCCTTTAAAAACCACTAAAAAATAGTCAGCATTCTTCAAGAACTTAGTGTCAATGTTTGACCAGAATTCCAAACGCCCTCACAGGAATCAATATATTGATTGATAACAAAGATACCGGATTCGTGGAAAACCAATTAAATATGTATATAATGAGATAGTGTTTAACGTGTGTGTGTTGCGTTGGAATTATTATCGTAGGATAACTATAACCGATGATTGCATGTCAAGTGTAAGTGGTGGCGAGTTTAGATGGACCAGAGCTGATAAATTTTTTGACCATAGGGGTTTAAGTTTTATGTAAGGCTTGAGTCAAGCTCAATATATTAAACGGGTGATTTTGTCACAATTATCCAAAACTGAAATTTTAATCACATTGCAACGCCTACAGTATTATCAGCGCAATCTTGAGTATCCATTTATCTCAGTCATGTCATTGGCACTCATTTATCCACATTTGATAGCGGAGCATGATTCGACAAATATCAATTTTAGTTTAACATGATTCAAATAAATACCATAAGCTCTACTTGTCAGGTTGGCAGCGTGCAATGGGCTCTATTTAACTCATGCATATCTATCAGGTCTTTGATAGTATAAATTAATTATGTGTTTCTGACTGATAAGCATGCAGATGAGATTGATAAGGGCGGAGGATATACTCGTGTTATATGCCTCTGTTCAACACTTTACATTCATAAGCGTTGTGCAAAGTGCTACAAGAACAATTCCTTAATTCAAAGTTTGATAAATTAGTTTTCTGAATACCTCGAAAAGGCCTTACAATGAAAGATTTAGTTATCATTTTCACATTCTGTGCCACACTCGCAAATCTCTGTTCAGGTAATACAACTGTTATATAAAAGCAGAACTACGTACAGATCTTTGACGTAACAATAAACAATTTTAAATAATTAGGAAATCCCGTTGAACCAGCAAGTTTGGTTAATTTGGGCCAAATTAATGGAAAGTTCTTTTTCTACGACAACACTGGCGTGGTATGTTTCCTGAATATATATAAACTTATATTTCTGTAGGAAGTATAAAAATTAATGTGAATATTTTAGAACTGGACTGAAGCGGCTAATATATGTTCACTTCAAGGAATGGAACTGGCCCAAATTTCTACGGGGCAAGAGCAAGAGTTTTTGAACTCAAAATACGAAGAACTGAAGTTCCATGGAGGTAATTTAGGAGGCTTCCTACAAGCTTAATTAGAATTTGTATATCTGAGGTGTAAACTCGGTGCATGCAGGTTACTGGACTAGTGGTGTAGATGCAAGAGCCCCGCAGCAGTTTGTTTGGAATGTCACAGGAGACTCAATGAGTCCACAACTCAAGTGGGGAGCGTTTGCAGAAGTTCAGACGTGCGTTATCTATTATGCTTTTGCTGAGCCAAGACTGCTGTCAAGAGAATGTGGTGCAACATGGTATGTTCTTTGCCAGGCCACATAAAGGTTTATTGTACAGGCAACCCTAAGAGATTTATTTGAAGAAAAATAAAGTTGATTCAAAATTAATTAAATCTAAACGAAATATTTCATATTCTCTTGCCATTGCACAAATATTATAAGCGAACTCCTTAGTCGCGTACCTTATTATCTGCTAAAATATTGTGACAGCTGATTAATTGTTGACTAGGAGCTTTGCAAAGTTGATACTCTTACGACCCATTCTAAAACAAAGGTAGAATAGTCAGCAAAATTTTGAAACTGCAATATAATATTTAATTACTTTAGAAGGCTTTTGCAAAAAAAATCGCATTGACACTGCGAAGTCGTTGTAACCAATTTAATATGCTGGATTCAAATACGACGTCGTAGAAGTAGAACAAATTGTTTAGTTTAAATAGCTCAATTCAATCTTCAGCTATTTGCTGAATCTGATAAGTTGTTTCGACATTTGAATAAGGCAAAACCTTCCAAATAGTTTAAAATCAGCGCATCATATTGTTACTATCGCTGTCGTAGGTTTCACAGAAGGATCAACTTCTTGTGGTTAAAATCACCGTCTATCCCCGTAGTCATTTTGCAAAATATGGTGTTAGTAGCAATCAATTAGTACAAAGTTACAAAGATAATACTGTCTTAACATATCCTTAACACGATAAATATTGTGGTTCACACAAATGGACGAAGATTGAATTTAAAGTTCCATAGTAGGTATATGATTAAGACTGAAATATGCAAGAATAAAAAACCTGTAGTGATATAATAGCATAATGAGTGGTCGAGATTTAAATCAATCAATTTTCAAGAACAATCAATTATGGCACACAACTATGCTAAATATGTGAATTTTTGCAAAATTATGATTCATCTTGGAGTGAAACCAAATCCCCGGGTTTTCAATCTGTATTTTAATAAATTTTACTGTCTAGAAATTTCATTAAAATGCCGTCCTCTTCTTAAACTTCGACGCAGTGGTACTCGAGAAAAAATTGAAATGTGATGGAGAGAATGGATTGTATTTCTTTATATGTGGTATGCATGATCGCAAATCCCTACCAGATGCGGTTGGCCATACTTATTTTTATTAGGCGAATAAGGAAATATATATAGTTTTTTTTTCTCATCCCACGTTAAGACAATTCGTGTTTTCTGTAAATTAAACGGAGTTGAATTATGGTCACAGTAAATTAAGAAGCGAAGTGAGAATTTCTGCCTAACCCAACAGGCTGTGCGTTCCATTTCCCCCCAAATCATAAGCGGGAAGAAGCGCGCCAAGTTTCCATGACTTCATTCCTCACAACACATGGACTTCTGATTCCTAACCGACATTTCTAACCGCCTCAGAATTGTGAGCTTTGTATTCGGTGTTTTTGTAATTTTTTGTTCCCCAGTTGTGTATAATCTAATTTAGATTTTGTGTAGCCTAAGATAAGCATATTTGATATGGATCAACGAAAAAGAGTCGCGAATGAGAAAGCCGACAATTCTCGTCGATCGACGAACAAAAAACTGAAGGTATTCAGGAAGAAAGTCGAGGTAAAAAGGATTACTGTCACTGACATCAAGGAGAAGATGGACCTAAGCAAGTAATCAAGGATTCTTTAACTTAATATTAATAAGATACTGTTCTTGGTTGTTACTGTAATCTCTTATTTTCAGTTGCATTCTGCAATGTCGTGTGGAATATGTTATTCCTCCAGCTCAATACAAACGGGCTGAGGGCTCCGAAGGCACTGTTTATAAGTTTCTGCTGAGTGACGGAGCTTCGAAGACAATGGAAGCAGTAGCATTCGGTGTTTTTGGACAAAAAGTTTTCAATAAGCTTCGGGTAATGTAGTTAATTCTTTTGTTAACCTTTCTGAATCCATTTCAGTGTGCTATAATTAACAGATTTGTTGCGTTCCTTGTAACAATTCAGAAAAACAAGTGTTATTATATGAGAGGAGCAATTACAGCGAAACTTAGGCAGACGGAGTTTGTTTCTGAGTCAAATTCGGATGTTCAGTTGCAACTTAGCAATGTCGATGTTGATCCCTGGAAAGATTCACCAATGCAGAGTTGTGGGCTCATTTCATTGTCTGAATGTAAAAATTATTGAAACAAGGAAAATACTTTTTATAATAAGATTTCTAACGGATTTTTGTAACGCTACTTTCTTGCAATTATAGTACGTACGCAAATTATGATGGAAGATCGCTTCATAAGAAGAATAAGCAATGCGGTAGTCACCGGCGGAACTATTTATCAGTATGATGGATGTTCAGTATGCTTATCAAGAGTCAGTAGTGTTAATTTATGGCATAGTTTTCAAATTTCCAGTCAACATTTTTGATAATGCTTACTACATAATTGTAGATTAAAGACGTTGGAGACTCTGCTGGGAAATATTACTGCACATCAAACAGCTGGAAGTGTGAGGACACCCAGGAGATTCCACGGGATAGGAAACAGCTTCTCATTTTTCATGTAACCTCAAGCTTGCAAACATAATAAATTGATATTAAATGCAGAAAAATGTTCCTCTACATTTAGAGCATAGATATTCGTGAGGAAAATGGAGCCGAAGTTGTTGAAGACTTAACACTTTATGATTCAGGATGCAAGGTTCTTCTGGAGTCACTAACGCCGAAGGATAATTGTGAGAACGCTGATCCTATGTTTCTTCAAAGGTTCATTGGAAGCACAGTTAGCTTGAGAATCAAGGGATACCGGGTAAGAGAAGCCGTTCTGTTTCGATTTTGTAAACTAGTATATCTCGTATCTCTTCTCATCTATCTTATACTTCCAAAGCAGTAAAAAGACAATGAATTACATTATTACTACAGAATGTTCATCTTTGGATATTATAATGGTTACTGATCTGGTTTTAAAATACAATATCTCAATTGACCTAGATACCGTGAAAAATGAGCGCATTATATATCTTTGTTACTAGTAAAACTTTATTACCTTACTGAGGCTGAAAGTGTTCTAGAATGCAAAACGAACAACGCCGTTAAAAATTCCCATTGATTTTCAAACATAATTGTAGGTTTTCAAAATACAAGGAACTTTTTAATGGTTTGAATATTTTTTTCAGAATGATAAAGGATACTGCAGACGGGAAATTTTGAGCGTGGACGACATACGACCACCGCAAGTTCTAAGCAGAGACGAGCACGACGACCATGATGAAGAATTTTCTGACTCATCATCCTCAGGCGACTATGAGTTGCCTCCAGACCTGCCAGAATTAACTGAATTCAAAAGATTGTCCTTGTCATCTGCTTCCGACAACAGTGTTGTAATTAAAACAACATTTATTCTTATCAGCATTTGTAGGCGTACCAGAATTAGCCAAAACTTAGCTTTCGAAATATTAATAGGAAACTGTGTACGCCAGAGATGATTCAAAACCTAGAGGGCTCATTTTGTTTGTCAATATTGAGACCACAACCAAAAGTGATGGTACAATCGTAAAGCGAAATGGAAGTGAGCGAGATAGGCATTATGTTTCACGTGCCTTGAAAGGTCTTGGCTATGACATGTTTGAAGGAGACCACAAAGACTTATCGTCGAAGGTAACAGTCCGAGTCTAAAAACCTAGAGGAACTGAATCTTTTAAGATTTCTGGATTACAGGATCTCAAAACGGAAATTGAATTATTTAAAGAAGAGTTGAAACGAAAGGATTACTCATCCCTTTTTGTAATAATTTCTTCGCATGGCCACTACAATGGAGTGGCAATGGGTGACGGAGTTACCATCAATTTCTGGACGGATGTTGTGTATCAATTTACGGAGTCCGAATTCCCGGAGTTCAAGGGAAAACCTAAAATCTTCATTCCGGCCTCTTGCAGGTATTTTAATGCAAGCAATATTGGACAGAAAACTGCAGGAGGAGCAACAAAGGATATTTTGGTTTTGTTCCCCTGTATGCCTGGTTACTCTTCTCTAAGGGATTCCAACAAAGATGGAAAAGGAACATGGTTCATTTACTTTTTGATGGAAACTATTCTAGAACATTATGACCATCTGCATCTGATAGAAATTATGAAAAAGGTTCAACAAAAACAAGACAAAAGAAGCGAAGAAGTACTGCAGATCCAAGATTCAAGTGTCAAAAAGAGCTATCAGTGTGGAACCTACAGTGATTGTTTGTTTAAGAAGTTTTACTTTTAAATACATTGGGGTATAAAAACCATAGTGTATTATTTGACCGCAAATGAATGTTTGTGGCTTAAAAGTAAGCCTTAATATCTTTACCTAAAGCCAATAGTATGCCCTTTTGCTAATAACGGATAGGAACGAGTTGCAACTAATCTGAATTAGATTTTGGACAATACAAAGCGTTTGAATATCCAAAACGGCTACAAGTCAATCGGTTAATAATTGACTGAGAATTTAAATAGTAGACTGAAATATCTGGTCGTTTATTTGTCTACAAAAACCTCTGCTTAAACCAGCATTTAAATCCTATTGAAGCTTTGAAACTGTTGAGAAAGGATTAAGAAGTTAAGAACCAACCAAGCAGATTTGTGCTTTTTCAAAACAATCCTGGTCTAAACCTGTGCTACCCAAATATTTTAATTCACCTTAATTTAACTTATATTCTTAACGAGAAGACCAATTAATTTCTACAATAAAATGGACTTATCATTAGTCTTTCACTTGTATAGTGAATAGTATTTTCTAGGCTATCTACACATTCACTAGTTTAGAATTTATTTTATTATTGTGATCAATTTAGAGTTTGAACTATGCTGCGTATTTTTACCTTTTTTTCCTTTCAATGTGCAATAATCCGTAAAGGTAACACATGGCTTTCTGCAAGCCACAGCCCATTAAATGGACACATATTCGAAACCAGAAATATGCTTAGCTGTTAATGTGTACCAAATCTAACCAATAAAAGCTAAGCTGTAAGTATAATGCTTTCAGACAGCTAATAGAACTGCCTAGAGAAATGACCCTGGATTCATTCGGTTATAATCCATTTCAACGAAAGTACATTTTGAATTCAGATAATTAATTATGTGTTTGTTCATGTGGAATTGTTAAAAATACCGAACAAATCAATGAATTGTTCTTAACTCTACACATGTAATTATTTATGTTTTTGACATAATGAATTTTTTTCAAAATTAGTAAAATCAATCTTGTAATTAGTATAATAATAAATTATAGAATTATTGAAATGATAGAAATTGGTTTTGTAATTATTTTCTTTTCCCAGAGCAGTTGTAACTTTTATCAGAGCTACATAAGCTACACTAAGATTAAGAAGACTTCATGATTGCTGACGAAACTGCTTCGAAGTAGCAGTATTATCTGGAGGAATAGCAACAACTGAATAGCAAAGATACATTTTGTTTGTTTCGTCTCCATTGCTATCGTTTTCACATGGTTTGCGCATTTGGGACTTGTTGCACTTACAAACTGTAAATATATTCCTGTTAAAATCTACCTGATATTAATGATTTAAACCAATGCTTAATTAACTGAATTTAGCAAATTGAACACCCTGGAATAGTTTGTAATTTCAGGTAGCTTTAAAATCTAAAGAGTTCTATACTATAAGGTTATGAAACCAAGTGAGATTACCTTTCCTGAGTAACGCAAGTTCCCCCAAATTAGCGGGAAGACAAGCACGAAACTTCCGTCATTCACATCTCAATAACAAACACTTGTTTTTCTATCCGACAATTTCTGTCGGCAAGATTTGATTGCCTAGTTTTCGGTAATTCTTTGTGTTGTTACATTTCGATCGCTGATATTTCATCCTTCTATATAAAAATTATTGTAAACTTAAACATTAGCCATGGAGCAAGGGAAAAGAATCGCGAATGGAAACGCCGACAACTTGACAAATAAGAAATTGAAACTTATCAGTGAGAAAGTGGAGACGATATGTATTACAATAGCTGATATTAAAGAAAACATGGACATGAGAAAGTACTAATTTCCAATCTTAATAAGTAATCAAGTGGTAAAGGATACATATGCGTTCAGCCTTTGAATTTAATTCCTATTCCTAATTTGCAGTTGCATTCTGCAATGTCGTGTGGAATATGTTATTCCTCCAGCTCTATACAAACGGGCTGACGGATCTGAAGGTACTGTCTGTAAGTTCCTCCTGAGTGACGGGATTTCAAAAACAATGGATGCCGTGGCATTCGGTATCTATTCTCAAAATATTTTAAGAAGCTTCGGGTAAAGTAGAAAAGTAATTAGTTAACTATCCCTAAATCCAACGTCATGTCATCCTAAACATAAATGTAAAATATTGTATGATTCAGGGCAATGAATGTTATAAACTCAGAGGAGGAATTACACCACAACGGAGGAACACAGACTTTGTTTCTGAATCTAACTCAGATCTGGAGTTACAATGTGGAGAAATCAATGTCGTACCTTGGAAAGACTCACCAATTCAGAATTGTGGTTTCATTACTTTAGCCGAATGTAAGTTGAATTGAAACTAACCAAAAGATTGTCACAGTTAGGATTTGTAAAACATTATTTGAATATCCTTCTATTCTGGCATTGTAGTAGGGGAACGAACTATTTAGGATGATCTCTTCATCAGACGAATAAACAATGTAAAAGTCCATTCGAGAACCGTGTACCAGTACTACGGATGTCCCACCTGCTTTGTTAGTGTATATGTTGAATTAAATTTATTAATTCAAGGCTGCTCTAAAGACATGAGTGTTGCTTATTAGCTGCAAAGGTTTTGATATTGCACGGCAACAGTTTAAATTATGATTACTGAATTCGAACAGATCAAGGACTTAGGAGGTCTTGCTGATCAATATTTCTATGCATCGAAAAGCTGGAAATGTGAGCGCACCCAAGGGACTCCACGAGATCGCAAGCAGCTTTTCATATTCCATGTAATCAGACTATTAGAGGCTTATAAAGCAAATTATAATCATGACTTTGAAATATTCTATTTTGACTTTTGACATCCACAGTATAAGTGTTCGGAATGAAAACGAAAATGGTCATGTTGAAGACTTGAGGCTTTACGATTCTGGATGTCGAACCCTTTTGGAATCACTCTCACTTGAGTGTAATCGTGAAAATACTGATCTGATGTCACTTCATTTTTTCATTGGAAGTACAGTTAATTTGCGAGTCAAGGGATACAGGGTAAAGATTTTGTTTGAATCCACTGGAATGAATTAGGTTGTGCCATCGTCAAATCATTTCCAACCAAAGCTTTCAATGTCAGATTTGTTAATATTTACTATTTTTCTTCAGAACAACAAAATGTATTGTAGGCTTGAATTTTTAAGCGTGGACAATATAAGGCTCCTTGCTCAGATTTAAAGGAGAGAAGGGATAGACCATCCTTATGAAATATTTTCAGACGCCTTGCAATTAAGTGACCCCGAATTGCCTCCTGAACTGCCAGAATTAACTCATTTTAGCAGATTAGCATTGTCACCTTCTGCAGACACAACTGAGGTTTGGAAATGGACATAATCTTATTAAAGTTAAGTTTAGAAATGTATGTGCAAAGTCTATAACAAATTACTTGAAACATAACTAGGAAACTGTATACATTAGAGACGAAAACCAACCAAAAGGGCTAGTTTTCTTTGTCAACATTGAGACAATAACAAACCCAGAGGGTACAACCAAAATACGACCTGGAAGTGAGCTGGATCGGAGTAACATCGTATCTACTATGGAATATTTTGGCTATGAAATATTCAAAGGAGGACACAAAGACTTATCATCGAATGTAACCGCCTTGATGTTTTAAATCAATTCAATCTATCGACTGTTATTTTAAGCATATTATCCATTATGTCTACAGGAGCTCAAGAAGGAAATTGTATCGTTCAAAATGCAGTTGACAAAGAAAGATTACTCGTCCCTGCTTGTGATTATTACATCGCATGGCCATTATAATGGAGTATACATGAGTGACGGTGTTGGAATCAACTTCTGGGCTGATGTCGTGTACCAATTTACAGATTCTACGTTTCCCGATTTCAAAGGAAAACCCAAAATCTTTGTTCCCGGGGCTTGCAGGGTATTTGCACCTGGCAATGCAGTCGAACAATCGCCTGAAGGGAAAACCAAAGACATCATAGTTTTGTTTCCTTGCATGCCTGGTTACTACCTGTACGGCAGCCAGGAGTGGGAACATGGTTCATTTACTTTTTGATGAAAACTATACGTGAACAATATAATCATTTGCATCTGGCAGAAATTATTGACAAGGTCCAACAAAAACAGGACGCAAGAAGTCAGCGTGTGTTGCAGAGTCAGAGTTCAAGTGAACCTAAGTTTTATCAATGCGGAACCTACAAACCGTGCATGTTTAAGAAGTTTTATTTTTAAGTAACATGCGACATGGCGTGAATTCTTTAGATGATTATTTTTATAAGTGCAGGATTCAATTGTAAGCTAAGTAGCATTTCAGATCTCATTACATGTTTTATGTAGTAAACTTATGTTTGTATTTGTAGATGGCTGAACAAAACTGCTGCTTCTCGAATAATGTTGAGTGTAAAATGCTTGCCATTTCTGTGTTCTACAGGGTATAATGTGAGAAACTTGCCTAAGTATTAAATAGGAATATATGTAGTTAACTTTGTGTAATTATTTTACGCACAAAGGCTGATATTATGATTTATTTAAATTGAGTCTAAAGTCTCAAAATATAGATTAGTATTCACATGAAGTGTAAATAATTTTTATTAATATTTTGCAATGTTAAATAGCGTTGTTTGGCTCGAAGTGACTGAATTATCTCACAGATAAACTTGGTGTGTTCTTATTACCCATCAACTGTGTTCAGTTTCGAATTTCGTTTGTTGACGGTATCAACCATTCGTGTAATTATTGTAACTTGCTTGAACTTAAGCTTTGAAAGTGTTATTTTTATACCATTTAAATCAATTTTTAGTGCAATATTATCTGGTACTTATCTTGTGTTACCTTTTACAAGTACGAATACATAATGGTGAGGACCTAAATTAAGCTCGAGCATTAGCTATGATTTGCTGCTTCTCAATCTTGATATCTCCGTTAATGCAGTAAAATCTTTTAAATGTAACACCTCGTGAGGACTTATCAAAACATCAATAATAATTGCCGTAGATAAGATAAGTATCTATTTATACAATCATAGATACTTTTTTAACTACCCGCTTTCTTTAACTAACATGTATTTAGTCATCCTACGTCCGACTGTTTATGCTGACAGATTGCAAGTGTCTTTGGAAAATAAACGCACACAATTTAAGTATTCTAAACCAAAGAAATACAGAGGATGTATTTACTTTATCTTCCATTTATGAATATTACACTCCTGTGTTTACTCCGCTGTATATTCTTTTGTTTTTATTTAATATATTGGTTTTACTTCCCTGAAAAACTATAAGTCAACATTAATGCTAGTCTACAGAATATAAATCAGATAATGGAAAATTGGCATTCTTTATCTTTGAACAATATGATTCTATTTTCCTCCCAAGAAAATTACAGACGAAGGAAAATCATTTCAGGACTATCTGAATACTTCAAGTATATCTGGAACCAACCAACGTCTTCTATTGGACAAAAGCTAATGGATGAAAGGGTGAAGGGACTACGAACTAGGGGAATCTTAATGCAGGTTTACAATCTTTTAAAATAACACTTTCTATCACACCACCCTATATTTCCTTTTAAGTTTTAATCATCGCCTGAGGCTCCAAGCTGCAAATCACGTCAATTTTGGAAGACGCAAAGGGTATTAAGTAATAAAAGGATTTATAACATATTAAGCCTAGAAATCCAAAAACGGTAAGTAGTTGGGCCTACGATTTTCTTTCTAACAAGAGCGGATAAGTATTCCTCTGCTGCAGACAACGAAGAATTTTGATACACTTTTGTTTCTGCTCATCACGCATTTTTGTTGACAATCCTTTCAAGAGTAGCTAGTACCGATAATGGCTGTAAATGTTCAGACAAAAGCTGAATTATGTGGGGTCAATTAGTTCCAGTCTTTGCTTGCTTACTGCAAGCTGAATATGATAATTTCATGTATCCTACTCGCTAAGGACCTGCTATATTAATCATAAATTAGAACATACAATACAAATTTTTATATGATAGCAATTTAGGCACCTTTGTAGTACCATTGCCCAACATCTTGATGTGTTGTATTTTTCAAAACTACCGAGATTAATAGCTCTAAATTCTTAACATTCACGCTCAATTGATTTCATTTCTGAATCGGAATATAATTTTTTTGCTTGGATTACTACGTTTCTTGTAGTAAGTCCTTAATCCCTTGGAAGTGCATTTTTATGTACTCGTTAATTTAAAATAAAAATGTGTCACTTGCAAACTTGCATCAATCTTCCCGAATGCAAATGCATTAAACGGTAGGGAATAAATTTTAGCCATTAATAATCCGTTGTAATCTGGATACAAGCATACGTCGACGGCAGATGTAGAACATCAATTTCTTTCGCAACGTTTAATATCTATTGCAGGAGTCTGTAAGCTGACAAAACCAAGAAATACCTAGTATTATATGAAGGCATATATTTTTCGCATCTCTAGAAATAATTCGAATTATTCTGCATTAAATTATTTTTCGTTTCTAAAGCAAAATGCCCCCAGAAACACTTCGAACCATCTCCCTGTCAAAAATGACTCCATCAAGTACTTTATTGCATATCTTTGTCACATTAACGAATTATCAAGCACATTTTGGTAAAATAACGACAATTCCCTGACACTAATGAAGAACTAAAGCCGATGAAGCCTCGATAGGTCTTCCACGTTTTCTCTTTGCACCCAGAAGAACAAATTTCAATGCAGGTCGGATGTCGTACAGCTTTACATTGCTTGCTTTCCCAACAACATGTTTGCATACATTGTTTTTCAAGTAAAAAGGACATGCGCACTGAGATGTCTTTCAGTCATTCTAATTAAAATTACCATCCACAAGGGATTAATATCCAATCGATTATTGTCGAAATTTCTCCATGAGCAACGCTGAGTCATGCGTTGGTATCGAGTAATGTCGTCCTCCTTAAGTTTCTGTCCTGGCTGTCCTGTTGCAGCTGTAAAATAGTTGATTCCATTAGTATCAGAAGTACAGGTTCCTAATTTCACATCTGGTTGACATTGATTGCTGAAGTTTCCATTTAAAGTGTAACTGGTGACGTTTCCGCAAAACTCTTACAATTTGGATTGCTTGAGTCCGATCACGTGACCATTTGTGTATTGGCTTCAAAAGAAAATCCATCATCTGGGCTCTGGCAACCTATTCGTAAGCGTGCCTTGGGACTTTATCCATCTGTTGGTTGCTTCTAACCCGTGGTTAGTAGAAGGACTTCCAACACTAAGTAACTCATACCAATTGCACCTTTTTGCCAACTACTCATTGCAGAAATAGCTGTGAAATTCCGCTGTGTCACAGTCATTCTTTTGTACTTTTTACTACATTATTCCTAAGCAGCTTTGAAATGAAATTGTGATGTGAAAATGTGTATAACCAAGCTCCGAAATATCTGATCGAAGATGATGTGATAAAATATGAAATTGTTTCTTGTGCATACTGTTTTTGTCTCGCAAAGTATGATCGTGCTCAGCATCCGTTTGCTCCACATGAAACTCCAACGACTGAGAACTACAAACTAACTTTCCATTTGATGAAGAACACTCCTCTTCTCTACACGTAAAATTTCTTATTTGATTTTCAGTCGTTTCATAGGTTTAAAAATCTTAACTCTGTTTCAGAGTGATAAACTCTGTAGTCTTTGCCAGGCCACTAAATGAAGCCACCTTACTCCAGTCGTGAACCCTTCTACGTTTTGTAACGGTAACTTGTGGGAATTTATTTATGCTAAGTCCCAGAATGAGAGAATTTGACGGGTACACGGTGAGGTACCCATGTGATGGGTTCTCGTTCAGATGAATTTGGGGATCTCGGGTCATCCACTAAGTTATGCCTTTCTGGTTCGTCGGTTCCACTGCGAGAGGATCCAGGCGTCTTACTGAAAGGGGAGTGGTCTTCCAGGAAGAGGGGCAGTCCGGGTCTTTCGATGGGAAATACGGTACTTGCGTGTGAAACGGGACTTACTAATTACTTTAATATAATTATTTATTTATTAAGTAAAAGACGTCCACACGGGAGGAGAGATTAGACTGAATTGAGATTTGATAGGAAGATTTAGGAGAATCTTCAGGAGAGTTGGCTGACGTGGAGTTTAATGTAGACACTAGGAAAATGAGGTTAAGGAACTAGACCTTGGCTTAATAGTCAGGAGGATAGATAGGGAAATCCAAGTACAAATAGGGGAGTTCATGGACTTCAGTTACCGTTTTAAAGGAACAGAACCCTCGGTATAACTCAAATCGCTATCACTCCTCTCATAATCGTCCCAAGTAAACTGTTGGGAGGACATTTTATTTCGAAAAAATGTCACCAGGAATCCAATTATATGGAAAATAAATCTTTAATCAAGGTTGTGTGAGAGAGAGAATGAGCAGATTTGCCGAGTTTGGACATGTAAGGCAGAAATCCAAATGATTTCTTTCCATAGTATTCAAATTACTGATAATGATAATAGGAGATAGTATCCATATAACAAGAGATATCAAAAAAATCAGTAGGGCTTAAATGCATTAGAGAAGTGATTGTGTTTTTTAGCCGACATAAAGTACTACTTTAAGAGACGCGTTAAATACATGCCTTATATGAACAAGTACAGTGTAATACACTGCAATTAGCACTACACCATTTTGGATAGTTGCTACTCGTACAAACCAATTCCTGAGTATGCCTATATTGTAAATCTGAACCCCGTTCTTTCTCGAATTATTTTGTCAAGCTCAAGGACAGGTTATTCAAACAAAATTAGATTATTGTGCTAACT